>NQII01008396.1:0-71622 GCA_002778355.1 Clitarchus hookeri | reverse complement strand
TCGCGAACAACTCCAGATTACCTGTTCAAGTCCCGCGCTTGCGGTCCGACCGTTCAACGTATTAATAGGTTTATGTATAGTCTGTTCGCAGTTTCTTCACACTTTTTGAATTAGACCTTTGAAAAATCACCCCATGTGCGATGTGATTGATTATTTCCAAAATATCGCCATGTGTCAAAAACGTTTTTTTTTTTTTTTTAAATTATTGTTAAATATTAAAAATGCCTTATTTTTTGTTCAATCCAACTTTTAATTATATTTTATCTATAAAATATATTATTTAGTTTATAACAAATATGCATAAATGCAAGGAGAATGTTCGTTGGTAATGCCTCTTAAGAAGTCGTTGTTATGCAAACTATTATATACAACTGAGTGCACACGAATGCTGTACGCAGTCTCTTTAGTACCATTTTCTTGGCTGGGTTAGGTTGTTTTCGCATGAGGCGGAGGAATATCCTGGAAGTAGAACTTTGGCAGGCTTCAGAAATTTTTGAAGTAACTGTGAACGAAAAACGAGTGCATGAGAACTAGAATGACATTCATAGTGATTGTTCAAATTAATTTGCTCGTCTTGCATCCAGTCAATCACACAGAGTTTTATATTTATATAGTTTTAACAAATGAATGTTTTGTTAATATAGTAAAACAAATTTAATACTCATGTAGCACCAGCTTGCACCGAATTTCGTCATTACTCTTCTGCAGTTCAAGCTAATCGTTACCTACTGCTGATCATCGATATTAGCAGTACATTACAACATGTAATATTTCCCGTTGGTTAAAATCCGCCTCTCATCCACGGTACACATGTCCGTCATAGTATTTTGNCGGTACACATGTCTGTCATAGTATTTTGATTTTGTTCTGGCTTCTGGAGTTCGGCCGATCTAATCTACTCATTTATTAATGTAACGAACATAAGCGATGAAGGAAAAACGGTCTTAAAACTGTGTATATTTTAATGGAGTTGTGCTTAGTATGAATATACCGTTAATTTGAGGGACTTAGTAAATCACGACAAGTAACCGCAACGTTGTTTATCCTATTTTAATCTGTGTGTATAGGACTTATTTCATAGTTGACCTGTTAAGGGAACTTCCATTTTAAAGCAGACGGATTACACATAGTTTTGTACTGAGTAGTTCTTATTTAGAAGGAAACAAAATTTTTACAAACATCAACAATTTAATGAATCAAGAACTTCTGGGCCAGACTTCATAGTGGAATGTAGGTTTTTTCATACCACTATCTTTACCTCATTGGGTGGTTGTCAATGACATGTTTATTGGTTGTCTGTGAATGGTCACGTCTTTTGTTTCGGATCTGCTATAGGAACACCAGCCTTCTATGACGTGTTAAATAAATAACTGGCCGAATCGTCAAACAACGCAGATAAATAATAAGTCCAGCTTGTCCCCAAATTAATCTGTGAAATTTTCCGGTCATTATAAATTAGTTATGTAAATGGAGGCCTGATTTATGAATTCCTTGAATACTGCTTCAGAGTTTTCCATTCTCTAATAGATGCCATTTACTATCTAGAATTACCGCGTGCTTGCATTCGATTTGTTGGAAGTATCGTTGATTACATTGAAACAACTATGCTGGTTTGATGGCACGTTATGAGATTCTGATATACTGTAGACATCCCAGCCTTAGCTGTCCGGTTGTTCACTAGCTTCTGCCTTGGTGAGTAAAACAACGTTTTAACGCAAATGTACGCTGCAGAGAGTCTCCACCGAAGTAAGTATATTTTAACATCTAAAATTTTGGAGTGATTTGACACAAAAAAAAAAGAGAATATACAACCAGAACAAGCACATTTTCCATTTCTCTACTCTGCTACACAACAGTAGAATCTCACGGGTTATTAAGATAAAAATTCACATATACTTTTG
The DNA here is from genome assembly GCA_002778355.1 of Clitarchus hookeri. Taxonomy (NCBI): domain Eukaryota; kingdom Metazoa; phylum Arthropoda; class Insecta; order Phasmatodea; family Phasmatidae; genus Clitarchus; species Clitarchus hookeri. The sequence continues at coordinate 69,721 of NQII01008396.1, read as the reverse complement.
GAGCATGTTTCTTTGCAAAAATAAAATGCATGTGTGCCTAATTCTGCAAGAAGTCCGAAAAAATCGGTGTGTATTGTGAAACACAAATTCAGTAGGTTCTACAAGCGTTTAACTATGCACAGATTTAACTTTGCAATAAAGTAAAATTATCAGTAAGAAATTTTCCAAATTGTTGGCTAAAATTTCCCGTCCCGGGCGATAGGTACTCCGACCCCGTGCTTACCAGGCAGTCCTAAAAGCTAAACCAAAATTCAAATGGCTACAGAAATGTTTCCTTATTTAATACACTTCCGCGTCGTCAACCACAGACGTGCAGAAAACTAGTAGTAGAATAAAGATTTAATTAAATACGATTTAAAAAAATTATAATAATTAGTTAGATATGAATGAATACGTTAGGTAAGAATACTTTGATTTTTAAAATGTAACCTAACAAAAATTATTATTGATGCATTGTGCCAATCTTAGCTGTTGTGAAATTTGAGTGAATATATTCGTGACATTATATGCATTTACGTACGCAATCAAACATTACGCACATTTAAAAAAAAAAGTATGTTTAATCATTTGCCTATTAGGCATTGTGCACAATCAAATTAAATGCAGATGTTTGTATAAATAACATTGATGTATCTCTGTGAAAATATGAACGGACTGGTTTGTTCTAGCTTATACTCAAATGTTAAAACAATCTTTCCATTTAATTTTTTTAACCTATATTATCTTGTGGACGATAAAGTTAAAATTTCATTTATAAAGGTATCTTTACTCACGTTGTTAGTGTAAAATGATACTTTTTATGTCAAATTACTCATGTTCTCAATGTAAGTAACTCAATTACTTTATCGCTTTTTTAGTACACGTTTACTAAAGTATGTCCATATAAACCAAAAACAACCAATTTTGCAAGCAATTTTGTAAGACAGCGCTACATGAATAAATAAATTACTTTGTGTAATATCACGGAACAAATTAGAGAAATTCCTACTAAATTTGACAATCAATTCGTATTGCAGTAGTACTATGTCACATTAACAATGGAGTTTTAATGCCATATCTAGAGGACCAATCAACTGATTTCTACCAAATTCTTCACAGAAGTAGCGTTATGGTAAGGCATGTAAACTTATGTATATTTATTGACTGAGACACTTATTTTCAAAATAATACCTATGTAAATATTGCCGGATAGTGTACCCTATCATTATAAAACATTAAACTCATAATATCTTAAGTTTATGCTCCGAATCCTACCTCTGTGATGCAGTTAACTTCTAGCTAGCAGAATTTTAAGAGTTTTTCTGAATTCGAATCCTGGGTAAGTCACCCGGGTATTTCAATTGTCTTGGTACAGTTTCACATGTTTCTGCCTTCATCTCTAATAATATTGATGTCAATGAGATGTCAAGGGCTACATACTATCAAAGTTTTTAAGAACTTCACCAAAATTTATTATGTAGAGGAAAGTAGTTCTTATAAGTTATCAGTAAATCTTTTTTACTGCAAGGCTTGAAAATTTGTAGAAAGAAGTAAGGCCTAATTGCATACAATAACAACTTTACTCTGACGCCGCAACATATACCAAAGGAGGTATTTTATTGTAACAAACACCTAAGGATACTTCAAAGACAAGGTTTTATTACGATAAAATAATATACCTCCTACCGAATGTAATAAAAATCAGGCTTACTGTCAGCATGCCTTGTTTTCCTCCACTCCTTTTCAGTAATAGATTTAGTAAATAAGTCAGGAACATACAGTACACGCCCAATAAGCTTATCAAATAGATAACTTCTGTACGCAACAGTTTTTATAGGTGTAGAACTAAAACGACAATTATTTTGTTTCACTGAAATTCTTTTGCATAGAGACTTGTTTAATGAGAAGCGTTCATAAAGCTAGTAATTAAAGATTATTTATATATTCAGGACTACTTATATACAAAACAAAAAATTTTTTAAGTTCGTACTGAAATAAATGCAAAGTTGCGAGACTTTCTAGGCAAGATAATTTCTGGGTATTTATTAGTTGTGTGCATGGTAAATGGAAATATACATCATTTATGAGTCATCAGTTCAGTTTGGTCGGCCAACATTCCATGAATAGAATAATCACACAACCACACAACAGGTATTCACTCTCGAGTTGACGAAAGTTTATTTTCGATCCTTCCCATTCGGTCGATGCACGCATCTAGCACCTTCTTCCTATGCCTCGCAACATTGTTTTTCACAGCCAGTTTTGATGTTAACTTCTTTTAAAGAGCCTTAAATTCTTCCCGACTCTGCGGATTTGACAAGTGGATCAGGTCTATAATCCATGCCTCTGTGCCTAAACTCTGTGAATTTATGTGGTCATCATACGCAAACCGCAAGTTCGTTTCGTCCATGCGAAACCACACAAGCAAATTTTCATTATGGTGTAGTAATTGTTTAAACATGCATGAATACGTTTACTCAAGTACACACAATCCAGTTTCATATGCTGTCTCATGCTAAAGTACTCCTGGATGTAAGTCTGTTTCTCACATGGCATATCGTTGAAAATAAACACGGAGTTTGGCAATGCTTTGCTCAGTGGCACACCATCCACAGCCTGCAGTACTCGGGCTAGGTGCTGCTATTTTGGAAGTTGGCGCGATATGGAGTGCACGTCTAGGTTCTCCAACTTAAGACCATTCGGTTTCTCCAGCAAACTGCACATCTTGCCGCAACCCGACGGTCCGCAAATCAATCCCCTCACGGTATTGGGCAACAGCATGCCATGATATGCATTGTAAGAGGTTTCGACGTCTTCCCCAGTGATTTGGGCAGAAAGACTAACATCTTGCTTGATTATCTCCATGATACTGAAACAAAAGCATATAAAGGATGGGAATATATATAAGTTTGTAGCACTGTGGCATGTGGTGACTTGTTGAAGAAACATAAAATCAGGAAGAATGAAAGTCGATATGCTGATCAACAATCTTCTTTTCGAGCTTCACATTCCCGGGTACAGGTTCTGTGGGCCGAGAACCAAGCTAGTTAAAAGACGTTTTCTCACTGCGACACATACATACACATGCTGAACAAGTCATGCAAGTGCACTGTGACGCCTAATCCGAGCACAAGGCCCTGCAAGCCATCATCAGACCGACAAGATACTCGTGTATAGGAAGGACAAAATATGTCGCACCCCAGACACCAGACTCGTTGAAAAAAGAGCCACATGGGGCATTTAAAACGCGATGAAACATGAGGGGAAGAGTGGCATGAGGGTGCAGAAAGCGAGACGATTCTCCAAGAGGAGAAGGAAGGATAATATGCGATAGTTACTTCCTACCTTGTTACCTGCAATTGATGTTCTGTATGTTATCGCCGAGGCTGTCAAGAAAATCGTTAGCAAGGTGATACAAGCCTCGAACGAACATAAGCAATTGGAGGAAAACTGCAGCCACAACCATAAATCTGGAAACTATCGCCATGGGTAAAAAACTCCCAAATAACTCTATGTATGACAGCTCTACAGAGGAGCAGGCGCGAGAAAGAAAAAATAATGTAACAGGAAGATGTCTAATGAAATGTCTACCGAAAAGATCGCTCACGAACGTAAATTAGAAATTCTGTGTACCAAAATTGTAGATGCCACGTTTTCGTGAAGTGTTCATGCAATATGCTTTGCCTGTGTTTCGCCGATTATTATAGGAAGATAATAATAGGAGACAAGCAAGAATTAAAGATAACACAAGCCACCCTGCATCAAGAATCAGTGTAGGGAGCTGGAGAAATCGCACAGCCCATCGCTGTAACCATGGCCAACATGGAGTAGTTTGTTTACCCGGTGAATCCGAGCACCTATTAATGAATAAAGCAACTGAACTATGCCAAGAAAAGAAAAAATCGTCGACATAAAATTCAAGAGCTGGAGTTTTGTTACTTGCCCAGTCTTTTCGTCTGCCATGCTAATAAGGCATTCCAAAGCATGGAAAAACCCCATTTCGTCGTACTGGCATTTCAAATGAACAAATGACACAACATCCCGGCAGACAAACCGACCTGCGACCACTGCTATGTCTAGAACGCAAATATATTTTTGAATAGCAAAAGCTAGTTGTAAATAGAATTGAAATCCTCCTTCGACCAAGAAGGATTTACTTTGCCGTAATATATGTATACTCAGTTTCAAGTCCCTTACTACAGGCGCGAGTCCCACCCTATCCTGAGACCAGAAAGATTCTGTGAAACGGTGCCATTGCTTGTCTTCGATATCTAAACAAAACGAACGCTTTCAAAACGATGTGGTGGATTATTGTATACAAATTATTTCCAAGGAAAACATGCCTGCGAAAACTATTGTGTACTGTTTGATTTTGCACAACAGAGTAGTGAGATACAACTACTTTATGATGTTGGTGAACATGTTGAGCTAAGCATATATGAATAGGATGGTCACTGCTTCCCACCTCAGCATGTAACAGGATGTACTGTAATCTGCAAGGTTTCCAAAACCAGGGTAACTACATGCTCAAGGAAATCGTAGTGTCATATAATGACGATGACTAGATGCACACACACTCCTGCCGCCCCCCTTATTCGTGGAAATTGTTGGACAAGAAAAGCAAGGAGACGAAAGACTGTCTGAGGAAATAATTTCACGGACTGGAGTGGGAAGAAGGCAAAATTCCATAACATCAAGTGCGAAATGTGCTGCACGACTTGCTGATGCACTATCCTCATGGATCAATTTATGTTTTGGGGTAGCCCGAGAAGATATAAATGGTTGACAGATTTGTGTAAAACCGAAGTTTATATCATCGACGTGCAGATCGAGTATTGCTGTTCTTCAGTGCGCAATATGATGAATCTTTACGACGACCAGCAGCGACACATCTGCGACAGTTCAGAACCTGACTGAACACGCAGGCTGTGGAGGAATGCACAGCTGCCGTGCAAATGGTGTGCCTCGTCCTTGGACCGTGAATCGATGAGTTTCGACTAGACACGAAGCCACACAAAATGTAACAGAATTTTAGTTTTCATGTGGTTGTACACCTGATCAGATAATATATATAAGAGGGACAACTTTAGGTGTGCTCTCATTTAGTCACAGCACAGTGGTCCATTCATCACAATGGCAATGTTCGGACCTACAAAAATTTATGCCAGCATGAAGCCTGAGTACCATAGCATTGAATACAGTTTCATCGCGGAAGTTGGATATGTGCCCACCTACAAAGAGACTTGCAATGGCAGCAGCATTCTGAATTAGAATTTCGCCCATTTTCCAGTTGTCTACAAACCAATGCATAATGAAGTGGACTGTCTGGAAGCATCGGTCTCCGTCATGTTTTACATGACGAAGTAGATGCAGCTCTGCCCTGCACTACGAAGAGGCATCGCCCCGGCCTAGATGCCTGCTATCACCCTGCACATGACTGTGCAGTGGAACAGTCCCTGGCAGGGCATGAATCGTCGGTCTGCTACCAGCAACATGGGTCAAAGAAGGACGCATCCACACAAACGACCAGATTCTGCAGAGAGCAGCATCAGTGCCAGGCGCTCGTGTTAGTACCCACCATGGATCGTTCTACCTCCATCTCTGGAAATAAATCTTCACATACTCGTCGATGCCGCTTATAAGCATGAATTCCTGAAGCTGTGGATAATGGATCCACCGGACCTGCGGAACCTGTGGAGTTAACTGTTTAAGAAGTGCAAGATCTGCAGTATGACTATGATAAGATGGATGATCAATATGGAACCGGTGGACAACATTGTGGTTCGGAAACTTGTGCGATGCTTCGCAAGAAAATTATGCTTAGATTCATTCGAGAATTGTTCAGCCATGCATGTAACAGTTTTCTTAAATAGAGCAATATATGAATACTTTTTAAATATAAATTATAAACGTGTTCTGCATTAACTGTTTACTAAATATATAGTGATTAAACAATATTTGTGTGTTTTATTTATTTTACAGTACTAATTTTTTCAAAATGATTAATTTATTTTCTCTTTGAGGAATTATTAATGGTAAAATCAATTTTCAAGACGATTGATTCAACTTTATCTTAAATTAATTCTTAAAAGGTAAACATTTTCAACACGTATTTTATTAATAATTTTTGGAAAAAATATATTAATTGTTTTTTTAACAAATTTGAATCACTTAAATTTTTGTACTGCCAGCCTGGCATGTATTATATAATATTTATATGATGTATATATATATACACACATTATAAATAAAACATTCAAACAGAAATAATTTTTTTAAAAATTTCAAGATAATTTTTTTTTATTTCACTATATATGAATGTGGCGAGAATGAAGGTGGCGTCGCGTGTATATATATATATATATATATATATATATATATAGAGTAAAGGTATATATAAACTCTATATATATTTGCAATTCATGTTCTTCAGTGTAGATATCTGTCTTCTCCATCTGGAGCGAGTCCATCACAATCTCCGGGGCGGCGACGCCACATTCATCTCTAGTGGAGGGCGGGTTCGACCTCTTTCGTGCCGGCATCTCCCTTCCCGTTTACCATCCACATGACATGACAATGTGCATTGTTCCCCGGACATTGAGACCTGGGTCTACAAAGCACATTTGCTAGCCCCTTTTCTGGAGTAATTATGTAAAGTTATTGAACTAATAGAATCTCCTGTTTTTTTTTATTCTTTTTATTTCTTCAGTGCTGCATGACCGTACTACGTAGGTGGAACGGGAAGCGACCCACCTTCTTAAAAACTAAAACAAAGTAAGCCAACGAACACAATGAAAATAGAAAACAGCATATAGAAAAAAANGACCCACCTTCTTAAAAACTAAAACAAAGTAAGCCAACGAACACAATGAAAATAGAAAACAGCATATAGAAAAAAATTAGAGAAGAGAGCAGGAATAGTAAGAACATCGTCACTTACAGAATTTTTATGTGCGAATGGATTCATAATTCCTCCAATGATAGATGTTAAACCCCCGTGAATTGTTCGTAATCCACGGGCCGTTGGCTAAGCAAAGTCGACCTTACCTATTCACGCGAAATTATGGAAGTGAAATGACGGGCATGCCACATTCAATGAAAAAGTGCTTTATATTTTATTGTCTCTATCACATTGTCTATTCAGATCTATCCTAGTATTTTCTGGGGGAGAGGGGAGAATGAAAACTCTTCAGATTTCACACCCCGAGGCGAGGTACTGTCTGCTATAATGCATCCCGACCTCATTCTCCCCACCCAGAGAAAGGCATGTATTAAACTAATTTCCAGTCCCCTTTCCAGCATCGNATGCATCCCGACCTCATTCTCCCCACCCAGAGAAAGGCATGTATTAAACTAATTTCCAGTCCCCTTTCCAGCATCGTTTTTCCTTCATCACAGAAGAATAGATTATGCAATTGTTTAAAAAATTCGGTGTTATAAAATGCAAAAAAATTTTTNTTTTTCCTTCATCACAGAAGAATAGATTATGCAATTGTTTAAAAAATTCGGTGTTATAAAATGCAAAAAAATTTTTTTATATATGAAACTAGCCAAACAATATCGAATAGAGTAACATTTCTATGTTTAAATATTATGAAACCAGAATGTTTCATAAAAATATGTATGGCCCCACGATAAAACAAAGCAAGGTAGGCGAACCTTGCACGCAACGCCGAAAAATCTTGAAAACAGCACACCCCGCAGAAAGTATAGCAAATAATTATGTGAAGACAAGGTTCAAAATACTTGTAAAAAAATTAACTCTCAGTTCACAAAAGCAAGGCATACGAGCCTTGTGTGCAACGCCGAAAAATCTTGAACACAATGCAGTTGACTTACAGCCCTACAAAATATAATGTACACCATTAAAGGATAAAAATGCGACAAAAAAAATCTTGCCAAAAATTATAAATACCCATGAAAAAGAAATTGTGTATAAACAATAGTGCATACAAAATGAAGAGGACTTGGATAAGCGTACGATACATCTGACAGGACGATTGTACCGCTTGCACGGGCTACAGCAGGAAATCACAAAATCTAACATAATACCAGTAAAAGAAAACGGATAAACAAAATACCTGGACGTGGAGATGGCTGGTGTAGACACGCTCCAATGTCTTTGTGCGACACACCTGGCAAGATATGCTTCCTCTGGCATGGGCTACAGTGTATCGCTGCAGCTAATGGTGGCGTATATTTACATATTGCTATCGTCGTTACCATATGGCTCCATATGTATGTCATCTTCCATTATCTACACTTTGTCATCAGTCCAAGTTAGAGCTAATTTGTTCGTACATTCAGTGTATACAAAGTGCTGGAGCTATCTGATTGTGCTGACANATCAGTCCAAGTTAGAGCTAATTTGTTCGTACATTCAGTGTATACAAAGTGCTGGAGCTATCTGATTGTGCTGACAGAGGCACGTAAAAGTTTTTGTTGCATTAATAACTTCTTATAATATTCAAATGTCATAATATACCTTCGCGTATACATACTGGATGGAGGCCAGTTCCTTGATGGCATCATACGTGGATGGAATGTATTCATTTCTTGTCACGCAGTGATGCTTGACACACTGAGCCACACCCCCTCTTATTCCCTTTTCAATGAACTAATACATATCGTAGTCTGTGAATAATTCTAAATTGGCTTTGGTGTGTTTGAGCATGGCATCAAATGTGAATTATAGCATGTCCATGCAGCAGAACCAGTCGAGACAATACGTTGTGAGGCAGAGTATCCCGAAATTTCAAAAACGTCAGCTAGGAGGAGCACATTTGTATTCAAATAAACTTTAGAGTTGTCACCAAGTGTTTTACAACTAAACCTATCCCATATTTTCTTCGCGTGAAAGTAATCTTCATCTTATATGTTTGAGACCATCAATCTATTTTTTCCTTAGGTGGGAGTTTTGATTCGTTCAACTTGTCCAAACCTGGAATGTAGTCATACGGGAATACCTAGTGCCATTTCATCTGACTTAAAACTTTCAGATAAGTTCTTGAATTCGTTTCTTGGTAGGTTTTTTGGTGAGGGTGGCCAGGCTTGCGGACATAAATCTAAATGTATCAATTAATTGAATACTAAATCTGTCCCNGGTTTTTTGGTGAGGGTGGCCAGGCTTGCGGACATAAATCTAAATGTATCAATTAATTGAATACTAAATCTGTCCCCGAGTGATTTCGAAAATTTTATAATCTTCTTCTCCGTGTGCGGGATAATGAACATTTCCTTGTCGTCATAGCCTAGCTGTTAAATAATGAAATTCTCATTATAGGCCAAATTGTGGAACAATACANGAACATTTCCTTGTCGTCATAGCCTAGCTGTTAAATAATGAAATTCTCATTATAGGCCAAATTGTGGAACAATACAGGCAGTTTCATGCGGTGGTGGCAGAGAAAATTCCATTTCTTACAGCTGGGCCAATATATTTACCTGTAAAGTGATAGTGATTCATTACTCGCGGATTTCTCTAAGTAATTAGTGCGGAGCAGTAGCAGCACTCATCGGCGGACAATTTATATAACAGTTACAGGTTCTTTGTGGGTTCTATTGTCCCTGTTATTTACTATATTTCTTTGAAAATTTATCAAACTTAGACTTTATAAATTATAAATTTTTCTTCTGCATCCTCACATGTATACACTTGACGCACAGTAGGTAGGTTTGCAGTATTGCTCGCTGGAAGCACACTATTGTCCACATATATATATNATACACTTGACGCACAGTAGGTAGGTTTGCAGTATTGCTCGCTGGAAGCACACTATTGTCCACATATATATATATACATATATATATATATATAACGACAGTAACTATAGGCCTCATGTATCTGGTATTCATATGTGTGCGATTTTNATATATATATATATATAACGACAGTAACTATAGGCCTCATGTATCTGGTATTCATATGTGTGCGATTTTTCAGTATCAGACTGGCAGTTGTAGACTGGTTTGAGCAAGGCCTCGATGTCAGCGTACACAATAATCGGCTATTTATCTCCATTCTGAAAATTTTTAAATTTTAATAAGGGTCTTCGGCCACTTTTTTATNGTACACAATAATCGGCTATTTATCTCCATTCTGAAAATTTTTAAATTTTAATAAGGGTCTTCGGCCACTTTTTTATGCTTTGGAATCTCTATTATTGGTGGGGCATGGGGCCTACCGAATTCCATGTGTTTTTCCAGGAACTCTTGGCTGGTNGCTTTGGAATCTCTATTATTGGTGGGGCATGGGGCCTACCGAATTCCATGTGTTTTTCCAGGAACTCTTGGCTGGTCAACCGAGTAATTCGTTACAAATCACGGTAAAATGTAAATCACCGCTTACATATATAGATCTTGTGGCCATGGGCTGTATATTGTGATATTATCAAACACTCAAAATTCTTGATGTACCTATAGTGGGCATTTTCCTCGGTCGTCACCATTAGCTTGTCAAAATGCTTTTTTTTTCTTCTTTTACCACTCGTATGGCCACGACATTCGCTGTGTCGGTGAACGAGTACACATTTACCGAAATGGTAGAGTTGTTATTCTCGATGACTTTGATTTGATGCAGTAGAGTGGGAACTCGAGGCCTGTAAAATCAAATTTGGTTCAAGGGTTTCATAGTGGTGGCCAACTCGCTTGTGATGTACGCCTTTAAGCTATCTATCTACCAAGCAGACTCCTCTTGAAACACATGTGGTCGCTGGTATTTTTCGGGTAGATGATGGCTTCTTTCCTCTTGACTGAATTTGTCAGTTCGATGTAAGATGAGGCGCCTAGAGGTTCCAGCTTTTCGATTCGCAACTGCAGGCATTTCACAGAGGTGAGGGTCCAGCCAATTTCCTTCCGCTGGTACTCCTCCTCCTCTTGACATATCTTTTCGATGCTGGCCGACACAGCTGACTCTATGTTGCTGACATTGTAGAGGGGCACGTTGTTCGTTTTAAAATTCCTCTTATCTGTCTCGTGCTCATGTGGCCCCGGCTTCCCAGAAATACGTTCTAAGAATAAGTTAAGTTTTATGTCGCCCTGGTCCTTGATGATATGCTCCAGTTGCTCTATAATCCACTCCTTCATATCCTGCAGGTAACTGCAGATGTCCATTGCCTGCCTCGAGATGTATACGGTGACTAGGGACTTCATCACGCCTCTGAAGGCTGTCTCTTCCTCCAAAAACCCGAACTCACTGGGCTCCCTGGCCCCCACATCTACTCTACGGCAGTGGTTGGAACTACCCTCTGCCGAAATCGAACAAGCTGGGACAGAGGCAGCAACACGTCGTAGCTTCGCAGGAGGTGTGGCTACTCCATTGCAGTTTACTACATGATTTGCCAGTGTGTGTGAACTCGTGAAATCCGTACCACAATCCTCACATGTATATGTCTGTTAACCTGGATTCAACTGACAGTTTGCCTCGTGCCTTCAGGCTGTACCTAACTGTGAAGGTCGCCATACAGAATTTTCATTATGTTAATGCCACTCGTTTTACATTACACATGCATGATCTAATGTGTTTTCTCATGTCGTCCTTGGGACTCATAGTAGCCCCACACCTATCGCATACCTGTTTAGCTTACTTCAAGTGATTATGTAGGCACTGTCGTTAATGGCTCAGTCCATTGCAGCGGAGACTAAAGGACAGACTATAAAAACCAAACACAAAAGTCGTAGGTTACACTGTTCTCTACATAGAAGAATATGAAGCAGCAGAAGGAAGAGATGGAACCCTACCGTCATTGCTCTGCTGGGTATCACCAACCTGAAACATACATGTGCAATAAGCAGTAATTTTTTATGTCAGTACAAAAAANCATTGCTCTGCTGGGTATCACCAACCTGAAACATACATGTGCAATAAGCAGTAATTTTTTATGTCAGTACAAAAAAACCATACAGTTTTGTTTGCATAGGTTCATGAAATATTAGCTCGGAAAAAGTTTTTACGGTTAACCTATATTNAAAAAACCATACAGTTTTGTTTGCATAGGTTCATGAAATATTAGCTCGGAAAAAGTTTTTACGGTTAACCTATATTAGATTTTTGATTTGCTGGAAACTCATTTTCACTTGACTATGCAGTAAACAAATTNGTTTTTACGGTTAACCTATATTAGATTTTTGATTTGCTGGAAACTCATTTTCACTTGACTATGCAGTAAACAAATTTTGGTGGTCTTTATTAACATTTTTTATATTTATATTCATGGTGAGTTACATCTGCTTGAAAGTACAAGAATCTTTGGTTATGTTACCATTCGTACTTGGTAGTTTGCTAGTATGGTACGTTTAGAAACACCTGTGTTATGGTGCAAACGTTTTCATTACACCCAGCTCGTAAAATAAAATTTATTTTACCTTTGCAAATCAACTCGTTTTATTTTTTTAAGTTGTCTTAGCCCGAGCGTTTTTTCCAAAGGTTCCCTTCAAATTTATTTAAATTAGGAAATTTTTACTATTTAATATACCGACATTGCCGTGCGATGATCCGAAACTACTCATATGTATACGATTGTAGCATATAATAATAATATGGAGAACATTGGACAATGTCGAGACTTAATTTACAACAGGGGACTTATTATATCCGATACAGTTTTTTCTGAACTGTCTAATAAGAACAGGGGAGTAATTGTTTTTGTCAATATTTAGCTTTACACTAAACTGTTTAAAAGCAAAATGTTTTCTAGCGGTAATTCAGAATAAAAACCGTACATTAATTAATACATGTAAAAATAATTTACCTTTGCTCCAAACTCCTCAGGTTATAGTTGTGTTATAACTTAATTTCATGAATATTATTTATGTGCATAAAATAGCATTGATTTATTTTTTTCGACGTACTTACCAGAAACAACAGAAGGACTTACAAAAACTGGACGTTTCGACTATGTATGCTAACAGATCACGCAAAAGGCAGCTCGACATTGGATAACCTGCAAAACCACATAAAAATTATTTATTCACGAAAAAAATATCATATTTATCTTGAATAAAAAAANCATTGGATAACCTGCAAAACCACATAAAAATTATTTATTCACGAAAAAAATATCATATTTATCTTGAATAAAAAAAATGCCTTAAACGTAGTATAGTTATAAAAAAAAAGAACTCAACAAAATATTTACTTTTAATTAGTCAAAGAAATGAAGATAGTGACCACCGAGAAAACTCACTAAACACAGTAAATTTCTACAACGGACAACTTTCAGAAATCATGTCCCTGTTACACATGTCTGGGGCAGAAAACTATATGAAAGGAGTTTCGGTAAAATTCTATTAAACTATGATGNCATGTCCCTGTTACACATGTCTGGGGCAGAAAACTATATGAAAGGAGTTTCGGTAAAATTCTATTAAACTATGATGATGAAAGACTTCACAAAACGATGATGGCCTCATGCTGAGCAATGACATAAAGGTTAAGTACTTAAAACGTGAATGTGAAATTAGTTAAATAACAGAANTGATGGCCTCATGCTGAGCAATGACATAAAGGTTAAGTACTTAAAACGTGAATGTGAAATTAGTTAAATAACAGAATACCTCCGACAAAACCGCTCAGGAACAGACAAATATTCAAGACGACCCCGTCGAGAAAATCATACCCTGATACACAGTATTTGAAGAAAAATTAATCTAGTTGTGTTAACTTATCAGAAACAGTCGACAGAAGTATCGGCTGTTAATCCATTATCGTCTCGACTGAGTCTCTAATGGAATGCGTAAATGGCAACATGACGTCGAATAACCATGAGAAAACCTACGAACAGAAACGCAGTTTTTTTCAGTTTATGTACAGTATTTCCTATATAGCATGACAAAAAAAAGTGTTGTTGATAAAGCATAGTAATGGACAAAAGTTCTGTACACTACTAAGTGACAATAAAGAATTATTTCATGAAATGAAAACCCTCGAGAAAAACCAACCAACCACCACCAAATAAAAGTAATGAACCACTGCCAGGAATCACGTCCGGTACGGTGTGGAGGGGAGTCAGGTCGAAACTACCAAGAGCTACTGTACGCGACTGATAGAATGAATCGTTTAATTAAAATGACACCCATGGTTCAATGAATTCCACCAATGAAAAATAGCTATTCATGCGCTATTATTAAAATTATGTATTCAATTTTGCGTCATAATTCTTTTTGAAGTTTCCAACTAGAGTAATATGCAGCTCCTGCTAGTTATATAGTGTTTCTAGTTAGCATGCAGGATCCAATAGTGTTTTTTCTCTCATTCTCAATTCTTATCAAACGAAGCACCCTTTCCTGAAATTTATTTTGAGAAAAGTGTCTTCCCTGCAATTAATTTTTATAGTATTCTGCACACAAATTACAAGAGACTTTGTTCTGCTGTAATGCAAACATTATGTGTACGGTCATGCAATAGACATATTTTAACAAACACTTCTGTTGCCTACGAAAATTAAATTAGTTTTAACTGACTATATTTATTTTTACTAACCATTCTCTTAATTTATGGGACTCGTGTTACGGGATGGGCGTGCGAAAATGAAATATGCATAGCACTTATTTGTAAACACAGTTACTCTTCCTATTCGAATAATTCGTTATTGCGAAAATAATGACAGAAAATTAAGTTTCTCAACGATTCCTCGTATTGTTGATTACCATAAGATTTCCATTTTTGAGTGGCTTTGTTATTAATTTGTAGAATATAGAATAACATGTTAGCATAAATAATAATAAGGTTTGAGCCTGAGAAAAGCCAATATGTCGCACATACTGTATTATACGTACATGCCTTCTCACAAATACACGATCTGGCTAAGAGAGAGGAAAAACTAATAATATTAATAGCCGACGTAGTCACTGAATTTCTTTTGCGGCTAGCTACCCACCTGCAATCGAACAGTCGATGAATATTGTACGTCTATCTTAAAACGAGGTTTAGTGTGCGTGCGCATGTTTACAATGTTGAACCCGCGTTGCTGTGCATACAGAGCCGCGAGCTTCGACGCCTATGCGTATGTGTGTGTTGGAGAGTGCGCGTATTATAAACTTTCGTATTCTGCATAATCTAAATTGAATTTGTTTTGTAGTGACAAGCACCTCTTAAATAACGACCTTAGCACCGGCAAGCTCAGACGATAGCCGCGTAGCCTTGGGCACGTCTGCAGCTGACAAATGCAGGCCTTGCTCCAACTCACTTCCGCTTGTACACCCTACCCCTCCCTTCCCTACTAGGGTTAGCCAGATACCGGTGTCACGACATGTAGTAGTGAGCCGCAGCTTGCGGATGCCTGGTACGATTTGCGTGCAGGTGCCTTACACCAAGGATCATCTACAAGCGACATGGCATTATAGCATGGAATTCAATACCTGTATCCCGCCTCTGAATGTCATGTGGCGTTTAACATTCTTATAATATATATTTTTTACACCATCCAATCGGAGTGCCTTGGAACTTATTGTTCACTCCTATAGCGTATTATTTTTCTGTTCCCTGCCATCGCCTTTCCTGTCTAGGAGATAGACTTTTTCCAAACAGCAGCATAACTCTATAATAGCAGCAGCAAATACAAACGAAACACATTCAGGATGTTGAGATACGCTAACAAATTCACTTCATTTTCACGACGCAGCTAGATAAAAAATTAAGATAATAGCGGTTTTAAAAAGTGGATTTCATCTCAGGCTGGGTTTTATTTCAGTTACACTGTGATATTTACGGCATTTTAGCTAAAAACAAGATGTAATACTTTATATTGCAGATTTTTTANTATTTCAGTTACACTGTGATATTTACGGCATTTTAGCTAAAAACAAGATGTAATACTTTATATTGCAGATTTTTTAAAAACATTTATAACATATTTTCGTAGGCGAATTTTAATTTACGGAGAACATTGAATTCCTATCGTTCATTAGCAAGTGAATTCTGTTTCATTTGGCATGCGCGTGCATGTGAATAAACAATATTTCATGCCAACACCCACCCTTCACCTAGCCGTAGTCGGCGTACTACACTCGTATACTCCCACCTGCCTTCGTGATAAAACCACGCACGGCTCTCCGTGGCCGGCAGCACGGACTGCAGCGGCCGCTGTCTGTCTGATCGCGTTATTACTCTATAGTTAAATAAAAGTGAGTAGTTATTCTCTGTACCGTAGAAAGATACTGGGGGCATAACCATGGATCGTAATAAGCTTCTAACGGTGCTGATAACAGGACGCAGAAAGANCCGTAGAAAGATACTGGGGGCATAACCATGGATCGTAATAAGCTTCTAACGGTGCTGATAACAGGACGCAGAAAGATGGCAAGCACTTGGTCTTATATACTGTCCGGAGCTCCCTTCCATCCGAGACAATGACTTGGCTCGATCGAGATCAGTCTTCANGCACTTGGTCTTATATACTGTCCGGAGCTCCCTTCCATCCGAGACAATGACTTGGCTCGATCGAGATCAGTCTTCAGCAGAGCTTTCATGAGTTAACTTAGTATGTCGCGATGGACCATTTCCATCCCACAACATCCATTTCACTCCCCCAATTCCCGTCCGACCGAAAACCCACTCCCGTCCGCCCCCCGCCCCCCTCATTAATCTTCAACCTTCACAACAGCCACAACGAACACCTGCGGCCCTGACCTAGAATAGTGTCGGTTTTAACAGGATTCTTCCAGGTTTATTCGCATGGAATGCTGAGTTCAAAGTCAGTTCTCTTGCTCTTGGCTCGGTGTCGACTACATTTGCCCTCCCCCTCCCTCCTAAGACTGTAGTGGAATCTAGATGACAGGCGCGTATTTCTCGCCAGACTGCTCNACATTTGCCCTCCCCCTCCCTCCTAAGACTGTAGTGGAATCTAGATGACAGGCGCGTATTTCTCGCCAGACTGCTCCTTACAGTTTAGTTTTCGCAAAACGCAAAACTCAATACCACGTTGTTTTCATGATACTTTTTTCAAAAAGGTTTTAATTTTCGAATGAAAATAATAAATAAATATTAGAAATACTTTAACTTTTAGATATGTGAAGAGCGGAAATTAAAAACTATTTTTTTTGGAAAGTAATTTTTCTTTGGTAAGGTTTTTTTTTTTTTTAAGGAGGTGGGGTGGTCATAAGTCCTCCGATGAACTGGGTCCCAAAGTGGCAGGTCAAAATTATTTAATTTGTATTCAAATAGGTTTTACGCAGCGTTACTCGAAAAAAGTAGAAAACTGGAATTATGAGCTACGGCGACACTCTAAACAAACGCAATTAATAAAAATCCATAGTGGTGGGCCTATAAATTTAATTTTTTTACTAAAACATTTTTAATGAAATCATTTTTAGGGTTATGGGCTGATAGAATGGTCAGCCGTGAGTTGGGTGTATGACGAGGGGGTAGATGAACGAGGCAGCCGGCCTCGCCTAAAAAGATGGTGAATAACTCCGAACTCCGATTCAAGATACATGTACCCGACTCGCTATAAGCTTACAACGGAGATGAATTGTCAATACAAAATCATACCTTTTTCCTCAACGAACATTGAGCCGCGGCCTTCATCAAATTCACTTGATTGTACAACACGACGTACGCCACTGATCTGAGAGTCGAAATATAATGTTAATGGTATTTTTCTAAAGCAATCTGCATTCAGGGGTCTTCTTAAATATTATATTTAATCGATGATATCAATTAAATTGATGGATGTTTGCTCATTCCTGTCACGTATGAAACCTTATATGATATACAAACTAATCGATAAGGTGGAAAAATACGGCTGTGTAAAATCTCGCATGTGACTGGACTGTTGCTATACGAGACCAGAGCCCCACGATGACGAATATTGTACAAAGGCCTTCAATACCTCGAATATAGCTGTGTGTATAATATATACGCAATAGAAAACACTCATGACGATAGTTTACACAAGTTATGCCAAGAGGAAGAAGAAATGGATTCCAAGGGTTAGGGTTGGACACTAGCTTCAGTAAATCATCTAGAGCTGAGAAAAATTGGCCTCAATACATTTGGGAACTAGGTACTTGCTGATTTCCTTTTACCTGACAAAAGAGAATTACAACATAAAAATCCAGCAAACTACATAAATGTGAAGCCTGGATTGTATGAGGGTTCAGTTGTAGAGCATGAGGGGTCATTTTCGGAGCATTATCGGTCATTTATGGTCATGTAGGTGTCATCTAGGGACCATCTCGGTGTTATTTGCGGAGTGGTAATTTTCGGAACGTGAGGATTCATTAAAGGTCAGTTGGGTGACATTTAGGGGTCATTAAGAGGTAATTTGTGGAGCAGGAGTGATCGCTTGTGTGCAGGGGGGTGNCGCTTGTGTGTAGGGGGGTGATCCATTTGTGGATCAAGAGGGGTCATATGCGGAGCAGGCGAATCATTTTATGGAGAATAAGGGGTAATTAAGAGGTTATTTGTGGAGCAGGAGGGGTCATTTAATTGTCATTTTGGCGTTATTTGGGATCATTTACAGAGGGATGGGTCGTTTCCGAAGCATGAGTTCAAGCTGAGCAAAGAACTTGTCTGGAATAAACTGTTAACGATATAACTGCATGGTACTGTAATCAAGGAACTAGATAAAACGTCCGGTTGAATGGATGCATAAAAAATTATAAATATCACTGATGAAATATGTAAGAACGTTTATATATAGATGAGTAGCTAGGCAATGTAAATACACAAGTAGCTACTGTATAAACAACTTCAGTTTAATCATGAATATGGTGTATGCCAATGATTGTACGAAGTCTAATACAGAGCTTATCTCTATGTATGTACCTTCTCCCACTGCTGGAAAATTACATGGAAAATTGTGTTGCTACTGTGGAAATATCTTCTGCAAAAGCTGCCACCCTCGGAAACATTAGGGAACCACCCGTACGAAGATACCTTTTCGGACGATGAAACATTACGACAATTACCAAATGCTCTTTATTGCAAGGTGATATATTGAAGGAACACATCAAGATCTGCAAGGGTTCATCTACTGGGAGCCAGCAAGTGATGTCGTGAGTACCGATTTTTACATTTGATGTGCACTTATTGCACAGATGATTATGACGAGGGAGTTACTGCTATTGAAGGAGTGAGATAAGATTGACGCACGATACAGTCGGTTTATGCATAATGTAGACTTGAAAAACTTTCAAGTTAAATCGATGAACTTCAAAATAAACGATCACTTGGTCTAAATAATGATGACCATACAACTCCTGCTTAAAGAGTAAAATTTCATTAAATAAGGAATACAAAACAGGGGGTGAAGGTGACTACGAAGACAGCATTTATAAAAAGGAACACGAATACCGTGAAGGATCTGAAGACGATGGCGAATTTCTCGATGCACTGACACACCCTTCTACTACATTTTCTGCATTGAGAAATATAAATAAGTCATAAGACGCTGAGAATACTAGCTACATATGTCCCGAAGACCCGAATGAACTTGCTGATATTCCTAGACATTTGATCGTTTTCCAACAGGATGGAGATTTCTGGCACATTAACGATATATCTTCAATCATTTGTGAACTGATGGATCCGTGTTTTAACAGATGATAATGTCGAATAGTATCCATGGAATGCAAACATCTAATACATATGTAAAGATCGAAGGTAAGGAATAATTAGTAAGATCGAATGTATAAAACAATAAAAAAAATTAAATTGATTAATACATAAACACATGAGTTAAATTTCTAATTCAGTCTGGTATGCTTCTCTAAAAGACCTATTAATTCAGTGGCGTGTACATTTGATTGCGAGAGTCTTTTTAGATCACATTTATGCGTGCGTGTGCAGGTTGAATGTCGCGTAGTGTCTGAAGTGTTATGCCTTACTCGGGTCGATTAAAATCGGCTGAGTTCTAAAAGGCGAACTAATTAACTGGGAAATATTTTTGAGGAATGTTTTGCAACTGGTGGGTTGGTCTGGTCATAAGTATTATGCAAATTTATCAAGACTGGTTGTCATCGACACTTTTTATCGGTGGATGGTCGGGTGGGTTAGTCTTGTCCACTGCTCTAACCATTTTTGCAGGGTATGGTCTTGGCAAAAGCAAGTCTTGGTAGAGTTAAGTATCTTCAGCAACCGGTTAAAGTTTCGTTTAGTTAAAGGGGGGAGGGTGCGGAGGTTCGTGTGGTTGGTTAATGGCGAAGGTGGATGGTGAGGCGTTAAGCTATTTTGGGTTTTTGGGTTTTGGGGAGGAGGAGGTCCGGTTGAAGGTTTTGTGACATGCGTTGATGTTTAAGGCGTCTGATGTATGGTAAGTATAAGGCGAAGGAGGTAGTGCAACGAGAGCTGTGTTAGCAGGGTATGTGTGCTACGTAAAGTAAATAATTTGCTTTATGGGTTATAAGATTGATCAGCTATATAGCCAATGAAATATAGATAAAGTCTTTGCTCTGCCATATTTACGAGAATCAAACGTTTAGTTTCACACACATTCAACTTGGTTTTTCTCATTATGTATGTGATTTTTTCCAGGATGGTTTATTTATGTTTTTAAAATTTTTCGGGATTTTTTCTTGAATTACTTAGTTCAAGGTAATTTGGATTAATTTTATGTTCGCCAACATTCCACATGGTGGTCGGGGCCAGTAATGTATTATGTTCTTAGATTTTTACAATTGTTTGTTCGATTTTTACAATTATTTCTCAATTTTTTGAGTTCAATGCCAATGGGGTCAAGGTTAAGGTCGCTAACCTTCAAAATATTCGTCGTTGTCAGTTATGTAATATGTTAGTCGATTTGATTTTATTTTCTAGAATTTTTACTATTTTTTCTAAATTATTTGCTTTCAAGGTTATTGAGAGTATAAAGTAAAGGCCACCGGCATACAACATTGGCGTCGGAGTTTGTGATGTAATATGTTCTTAAACCTTTATTAGTTTCTTTCCATCTTTTACAATATTTTCTCCGTTTTTCGTTTCCCAAGTTAATTGAATCAAGGTCATTAGCATCCAGCATTGGTGTCTGAGTCAGTGATGTAAAATGTAAAACACTTTTATTAGCTTATTTCAATTTTATTACAATTTTTTTAAATTGGGGTGGGTGTTGATGTGGTGGGTGGTTGGTTCGGTTGGTTGGTTGAGTATGAGGTTTGTATAATGTTAATAGATTTTTAGACGTATTTGTACGATTGTTTGTAGATTTTTATAATAATTGCCAGTGGTGGAGGTGGGGAAGTGAGAGTGGTGAAATGAGTGAGGGGTAGGATAGGTAACATTATATGTTTCTCGATTTAAAAAAATTCCCCCAAATTTTCTGGATTTTTTAAAAATTTTCTTGAATTTTCATAATAATTTATATGGGCAGGTGTGAGGNGGGGGGGGGGATTAGAGCGGGGTGTGGATGTGGTTGGTGCTTGAGGACTGGGTAGGGGGCCTGGTGCGCTGATCCTCCCTGGTCCGCTGGACCTGGCTCGGAGTCGCGAATTCTCCTCTACTGCTCTGAGGATAGAGTGACTCGTTTCCCTAAGAGCCTCTGATTCTCTTTCTCGCCTGAAGATTTTTCGGCTCGCTCTTCGAGGAGCTCCGGATCGTTTTCCTAATTTTCTTCTTCTTTTTTTTAGATTTGTTGGTTATTTAAGTGATTTTTTGGTTAAATAATTAATTAAAGTAGTTATTTTTGGGGTAAAACAGGCAATTTTGTCAATAAAATGGCAATCCCAGGCCACCAGCTGCTGCGATCTCCACCTGTGACGTCGTCGCAGGCGAGTAATTCGAGAATCTGACTCCCTGATTCTTGCGCCAGAAGTGGATATTTATTTCTACTCACACTTTACTCAGTTACCCACTGAAAAGAGCATTGGTCAAGGAGACTCGTAATGTACAGTAACGCTTCAACGCTCTTATCAAATGCCATAATTTCACTAAGATAGAATCTTTGTGATTTATGCACATAATTGTATACAGTAGATCGGAATGGGTTAAATGTAACAATTTCCCCACCCCCAAGTGTCTTTTATTAAAGGCGTGTCAAAATATTTGGAAGGAGACAGCATTCGATATAGTTTCCAGCAGTTTCTTGAATAGTTACAACTTGACTGTCTTCGATTTTTATTTCCTGTTACCTGTCGAGAACAAGTAAGTTGTGTTACGAGTTGTGGTCTGGCCGTTAGCTGAGCGGCCTGCCTGATCACACCTTCACTTATTTATCCAGGACACGGGCCGTGATCGCTGAAATTAGTTATGAAATCGTAAACCACAGAAACCTCCTCCACCGGCCAGTAAACGGGAACAACGCAGCCGATATGAGAGTGTAGTCCGTGGGCGGTCCTTTTGTCGCCGGGCCATTGGAACGAGAAGACCACTGAAGACAGCTGTCGACATGCGCCATTTTAATCAGCCTCCGGAATCATGAACAACTTGGAGACTCTCCAATTAGGCTTTACTCAGAACGTGGCTGGTTAAATATTTATAAAATAATATCATTTAATATTCCAGTATATTTGTATAGCCCCTCCCCCCTCCCGGTTGATATTCAATCATATTCATATTGAAATAATATTGTACAACCTTAATGTAAAATAAACCTCTTTTATATAGTGCTCAATACATTACTCTAATCAATAATTTGTTACGCCGCTATATGCCCGTTAAGGATAAATATTAACAAAGCATCAAAATCATAACAGTTGCCACTTCATGCGGACACCTTCAATTGTGATCATTGTGACAGGAGTAAAACAAGACCGACTTCCATGAATTTAAGACTGCAGAAAAATGTATCTATTAACAATCTTCACTGCGGTTTATTTAATTTAAACACCACGGAAAGTTCTTACAAAGAGAGAATCACCAAAACATCAAATTAAGAATAAAATTTTCCATGGAAAGTTCTTACAAAGAGGGAATCCCCAAAACATCAAATTAAGAATAAAATTTTAACTATTAATATACCTTTATGGGGTTAAATTTATTGACAAGATATTTGAAAGAGTGGTATCTTTTATATACAACAGTAGTTTTTAATTAAAAAATTGGCAACATTTAGCAAAAATTAGGAATATTAAACGCTAAAACAATCAATTTCCCAAAATAATTGTCTTAAAATTAACGAAATAACATTATCTATAACTCTACTGTATTAAAAGAATAAGTTTTTTAAATATAAATAAGAGCTTTTAATATAAAATAAATATAAGTTAAAAATAAGAAGATTTTTAATTAATTTATAGGCATTTTTAAACAATAAATTTTAATATGTAGCATAGGTTCTTGTACGTTAATATTCGTAAAACAGACAACAGCCTTTTCCCCGTAAACTATATATTGTATCTACAACATCTGTAAGTCATGGTTAGGTTGATTCAGATTTTTAGTCAGTAAAATAAACTCCATCGAAATATATTATGTACATCTAACTATGTTCTTGATTTTATACTTCGGATATCATACACATTGAGACAGTTCAATAGCCCATAATAATAAGTTTCTAGGGTAACTTTTTAAAAGAAACCGCTTTCTAATCGAAATAAATAGTTGCAATGAAACGTATTTGACGACTCGAGATAAATTCGCCAATAACCAGAAGTGCTCCTTTCTCCCGACGTGTTGCCTGACAACAGCAATTGCTCAGATGAGGAGACGGATGAGACCTTCGCGCGGTCACGTCTCAGTCGCAGCTCCGCGAGTAAGCGAGCCTGAAGACCCATCGCTCCCAGCAGCTGTATCGACATTCTCGTGGCTGTATCTATTTATACACCTCAGAGACCTGCGACTTTCTCAACTTCCCGACACTCCGTGCTCATCAATACAGACTATTCGCGCTATCTTCACGCTTTCCCAATAAAACCTTTGAAAAATTACCCCGTTTAGGACATTTTAGGTTGTTTCCTAAATATGTCGTGCATTACAAGCGTTTTATTCTTTAGTTAACAAAAGAGTATCTTATTTTTGGTTAAATATAACTTTTACTTATACTTTATCTATTAATTGTAATACTACATTTATAATTCATGCAAATAAAAAAAGAGAAAATAGGTGTGTTGGTATGCCTAGTAAGAAATAGTTCTCATGCGAGATGTTATTAAACTGAGTGCGCACGAATGTGGAGCGTCGTCCCTTTGGTACAATTTCCTATACTAGTTAAGCTTCGTTTGAACGTGGCGGAAGAACGGCCTGTAAGTAGAACTATAACACGGCTTCAGAAAAGTTGGAATTAATCATGAATGAACTACTGAATATACGATGTATCACGCTGTAAGTGTCCGTTGGCGACAGAAGTTACGACGTTTTTAGTGGAGAAAGGCACATCCATTGTTATCCAGGACCCATGTGACTTTTTTTTGTTTCCAGTTGTCAAGAAAGGTTTCAAACGACGACTATTCAGCTCTGAAAAGTGTGCATTTAAGGCATTACAGGCAATTTTAAAAAGCATATCAGGAAATGGATTTGACGACTTCTTCCGGATGTCGATGAGAAGATGGGGGGAAAGTGCATTGCTCTTAATTTTTTACTATATCGAAGGGAGAAAAATTCATTGTTGTTGTTTTTTTTTGGTAGTGAGTGTTTTATCGTGTCATGGCCAGTCATTAGTAAACAAACTTCGTAGGTAAATAAATCAAGTCGTTATTCCCCCCCCCCCCTTCTTAATTTTTTTAATACAAATAACTACGAGTTTCCTTACCGCTCTAATGAACCGCCAACGCAGGGATGCTGAGTTCCAGCTGGTTCTAGTGTTAGAACAATGTCGTACGCGTGTATTACGGCCAGTTGCGGGCGAGGGAAGCGCATCAGCGTTCTGCTGAGTACTCCCGCGTGGCATGTATAATTATAGTAGTTGTGCTCTGCAAGTCGTGAATCATGAGAGATTTGTGCTTAATGGGTTGGCTGTAGAGGAAGCTAGGGGATTCTGGCTCACCTCATATGTCGTCGCACTTGCAGTATATTCAATTAGCGCCGGTGTCAGTAGGGTGAAATATACTGGTTGGCATTCAAGGACCTTTAAGTACACTCGCGTCTAATATCTTCGGAACTTTGATAAAGTGGTATCACACTCAACCTCAACCTCTTTAGTCTTCACGTATCACCAGGTTGGTCCTCATTCTAATTAGTGTAGTTCAGACTGTGCTAAGTAGACGAATCCAGGTGAATCAAATACCATTCAAATAACCAATTAGCGGTGTAGTGGAATTTATTAGCTATTATGCTTATTGGAAATATTGTTTTTTTCATTAGCAGTTTCCTCTACAGGCATTTGTTAAATTACTTGAACGTAGTGCTGCAACCGCACAGTTTTGGTGAAAGAATTCCTCTTTGAATAGTGAGGAAACATACTGACGTAAGTTTATAAGTTCATGGATTTGTAAAATTTAGTGCATGACGATACTGATCAGCCAATAACATATTTATACTTGTAAATTATTTTGAAATGAAACTGTTCATCAACCCTCTTTCCCTTCCTACATATACAGAGGAGTAGGTAGTAAGAAAAAGTTTCGACCAGCATAAATTACATTTATAACTACCTATTTTAATTATATATTTCAGTAAACGACGTGAATAACCAGTTTATTCGAGAACTCCATCAGTTTATCATAATTATACAGGTGGTCAGGAACTCAGTGCCCAAACTCCAGACATAGTTTCTTTGGACTAATAGTAACACAAAAACCCTATACACTTATATCCGGAAACATATTTTCATATCATTTAATTATGTTCAAAGTTGTGGCAAACAACACCTGCAGAAGAAGGCGGAGCGATCATGCGAGTAGGACACGTTGCATAGGAATTAAGCGCGCGACTCTGCGTATTTAATAATTGAGTATTGCGCACCTACAACATATGCAACTTGTCCTACTCGCATGATCGCACCGCCTTGTTCTGCAGGTGTTGTACGCCACAACTTCTAACCCAATTAAACATTCCGTAGTTAAGAACGTATAATGATCATGGGGGTTAGTACTTAGAGTAATACGCTGTAACGTTGCTCGTGAAACAATATCTTGATAATATATTTATCATTGAAAACAAAACTCGCTCATATATTGTTGAAAGTTGAGAAATTTGAGCGGCTCTTAACAACGAGATCTTGAGAACCGACTCATATATAGTCATAGTTCCGCTAGCTTATGAGGGGGATTAGTACCCNGGTTAGTACTTAGAGTAATACGCTGTAACGTTGCTCGTGAAACAATATATTGATAATATATTTATCATTGAAAACAAAACTCGCTCATATATTGTTGAAAGTTGAGAAATTTGAGCGGCTCTTAACAACGAGATCTTGAGAGCCGACTCATATATAGTCATAGTTCCGCTAGATTATGAGGGGGATTAGTACCTGCCATTTTGGATTTACGAAATTCTCGCCACAACTTGCATTACAACTTTGGAATTTTATTTTAGGCATAAACATGGCATAGGGCATTGCTTTGCAGATATTACAAAACTTATTGCTTTACTGCGGTTTTTAGAGTCGTTCCTGTAATCGCCGTACAGAAAAAATTGCTTACTTATTGCCAGCAGTCACTAGTCAAACATTTATAACGACAGTGTAAGGTATTTTTTATGACGTGTCATGCGGAAATTTTCATTAAACATTCTAAAATAAAACTTCCTGCAAAAATGGATTACAATCCAACATGGTGGCAACTTTTCCCCTTTAACAGGGCCACACAAGAAGACTGCGGTGCAGTAAAAATAATTTTACTGACTAAAGAGATATATATATATATATATATATATATATATATATATATATAATTTTGGAGAAAAACACGATTTGCTGCAAAACGTTTTTCATAATAGGTATCTGACTGGCGCAAAACCAACTCGGCTCCGTATTATTTGATGGCAAACCGGCAATGAAAGTTTTTTAACACTGCGGTAAGCGTGTCCGGCATCGCGTGCACCAACATGGCGGTAGTGAGTACGTATACCAACATAACCGGTGTTTCTGTAGCGGTGAATACAGGTGACTCACTTCTACATTGACGTTAATGCTAGTAAATGCGCGCAGACCTTAGCGTGTTCACAAATACATTTCTTAATAAATATCATTTCATTATTTTGATCCTATTAATATGTTACACAATGCAACAGGGACACGTTTTAAAATAGACAAATTTTCAATGCAGCGGTTCTGTTACTGGAAACAATAACTACAGACTACAAGAATTTCTAAAAAATTTTATCATTTTACATACACATTATGTAACCAATCAGTGTGACACAACGGCATTTGAGCGTGACATATGTTAACATTGGCATTGTGAGTTTCAATGATAACAAGACGTGCACTGATGAACCTCTCTATCCTATCTGAACAGTCACATCACGCTTTAAACTTGTGAACACATTTATGACTGCTTCTCACCACTTTAGAAGAGAAAATTGTACAGACACTGAGTGCCGGAAGTTCAGAAGCAAGAACGACTTGCATGTCGTGGTACTGGGGTCGTACACTCTAAAATCGAAACGGTTAAACTGATAAATCAGCCAATTTGTTTGCAAATCTCATAAGAATGCTCCACTCGATTCAGTAACATTCTACTGGTCGTTTTAGTTGTCAGTATTCACTGATTAAACACTGATTTATACGGATTCCTGGTGAATTGAATCGGCCTGGCAGTAAACACTCTGTGCATCTACTGATTAACCAGTAAATAACAGCTCATTAACTGAATATTCAGTGAAATAATTATACTGATTTAAATCACTGATTCAGATTTAGAGCGTAGATAGGAGATGACAGCGGACGGTTGTCACTCATTGGAAAGTACAACCAGTTTTGCTTCCAGAGATTGATGGCTCTCTTCTGATGCTGGATGCAGAGTAATGAGTGATACATATTTTGACGTTCTTAATGGAAAAACTACACTGTCTCAAAAAATGTGCGTAATAATACATGCCCAAAAAGAGCCTCGGTTGCAATGCATGTGGCTCAAATGCACGCATTATACTTAGTTTTAAAAGAAATTAGGACTGATTTCTTCTGAAATTTTTCCGCCTAGCAAACAACATAAGCCTACGTTATTTATTTAATTTTAATATGTTTAAAAATGAAATATACTTCCAATTAAAGAATCGAATAAAAAGTAACTGTTGCACCCCCAAGGATTTTCGTGAAATAATTTAATGATAGTGGCAATGTTTTAAGTGGTTTACAGAGCTTCGTTCCTACATCCATTATCTTCACTTTCAATGATAATCGCTGTACTTGCATTAACATTCACAACAGACCGAAGGCTCAGTTTCAAAATTCAAACTGAACCTTCGGTCTGTTGCAAATGGAAATCACTGTAGAACATAATTAGTGCGTATGTTTCAGATTGATTTTCTCACAACGAGTCAACAGCAGCCAGAGATTGTTAGTACTATTCAGTTGAATCCTGCACAACTTCATACCGTTTTTGCAAAATTGCTGTCGCTTGCGGAATGTCGCGCGAAACATAATTCGGTGGTTTGTGTGGCATACTGAAGACCTGACAACGTTCCATCTATTGCCCTACGCACGCATTCCTCACACACTGGAGCAGCACACACAATTATGTGCGCCACCGTGTTGCAAGTTTCAGTATACGAAGCAATTGGGCCTTGTATCGCTGGATGTATTTCATACGCGAGACTGCAGTTACCACGCTCGCTGGTCCAGCAATTAGCACGGGTGTTATAACCGCCTCCCNATGTATTTCATACGCGAGACTGCAGTTACCACGCTCGCTGGTCCAGCAATTAGCACGGGTGTTATAACCGCCTCCCATCACTGTAATTTAAGGCATACCGTGCACAACAGGTAAGTGACGTTGGTTTCGCAAACAGTGCACGAGTGGCGTGAACGGACGTGGTGCAGTGGAGGTAAAGTAATTGCTTCAGGCAATATATTAGCACCAGAGAAAGATTCATTCTACGCTGCTGGCTGCAAATCCGAAGAGGAGAATGCTAAGCGAATAGTTAAAACAACGAAGGTAAGAAGAAAACATAGTTGAATCATTGAACAGCNAAGAGGAGAATGCTAAGCGAATAGTTAAAACAACGAAGGTAAGAAGAAAACATAGTTGAATCATTGAACAGCTTAACCAAATTTAGATATTCTTTTATTTCTTTGTTAAAAAATATGTGCGTGTGGTCTTTTTTGTTTCCGATATGTTCTCCTTTGTTGTGTGGTTGTTACATATCACATTTTTACATACTTAAACATAGGCAACTGTGAAAATGTAANTATGTTCTCCTTTGTTGTGTGGTTGTTACATATCACATTTTTACATACTTAAACATAGGCAACTGTGAAAATGTAACAGATTTCTGAATGAAATTTGTATAAGTGTAGTAAATTAATGACTAATTAAACACATTTTGGCCGCAAAGTTAATANTAGATTTCTGAATGAAATTTGTATAAGTGTAGTAAATTAATGACTAATTAAACACATTTTGGCCGCAAAGTTAATAATTTACTTACCGGTAACTAAATATAATTTGACATAAAGACTGACTGGCTCACTCCCAGTAATTTGCCAGCAAATAATGAAAGGTAGCACTAAGTTGTTATTAAAAGCGTAACTTTTAATTAGCGACTAGTGACAGGGGTTATAAAATAGTTTATGAGGTGGCACAGTAGTTACCTGCATGTATGTGTATGTCTAACAGTATAATAGTGTCACTTGATGGACGCATGAAAATAGTCCCTGCCAAAAATGCGTATATAATTAAAGGACACCTTGACCGGCATGCTCCCATGAACCTGGCAGCGCTGTAGGGAAAGTAAATCATTTTCTCAACATCGCATAAAAAGGGTGATGCATGAATTTGTGTATTTTGAATATATATATTTCAACTTACGTTTGCTGTTTCACACAAAAGTACGAACTCGCATTTTAGTAACATACTCACTTTCCAAAAAAAAAGCCACAGTTTAACGTGACGGACGCATGAATATTGTGATCTGGCCCATGGCAATGTTAACTTTAAATACGGCGGAAGGATACATCAGGGACAGGAAAGTAGATTTTGACCAGTACTCAGAAAACAACGAACACCCTGAAGATGGATGGCAACGGTGATTTTTACAAATATACTGTAGCATTACTCAATCGTCAGTAAGAAAAGACTATTAAGCAGGGCTTTTAGAANACGGTGATTTTTACAAATATACTGTAGCATTACTCAATCGTCAGTAAGAAAAGACTATTAAGCAGGGCTTTTAGAAGACCACATTTGGTCTAGTCCTGCTTTGAAACTACTTCTTTCTTTATTTGGCATCCTGCTGTCATACTTAAAATTAACATTACTGAGAACCTAATCACTTTATTCATGCGCCAGTAAAGTAAAAACGTTTTATCGATAAGTAGCTAAATGTTTTATTACATTGCCAATTCGTATTATACTGTGAATAAAAAAATTGCCAACTTGNTTTATCGATAAGTAGCTAAATGTTTTATTACATTGCCAATTCGTATTATACTGTGAATAAAAAAATTGCCAACTTGATTAGTCATAGTTTAAAAAATTACAGTCATAATATGACGTCATTTTGACCTATTTTCTTTAATTCGCTGTTAACTTAGCCGGAAGCCAGCATGCTGGTTGTGTACTTCTGTACCATATATGGAGATAATGGCCAGTGTTCCAATGTGCTCACTTTACCGTGTGCAACCTACATATAGTTATTTGCGCTGGTATTAACTTTCACGAAAGTTTATCAAATCGGAAGCCTTTCCAAGTGTGTTTCAGTGACCAGGATGCCTGACTGATAACGCTGTAGGTAGCTGGAACGATTTCCAACTGGCTTACGGAATTTTGCAGGCGTGAAAAATTTCCTTCCCTGGACAAAGACTGAGTGTTATGTCGTCTTTTTAACGTTCTTCTAGGAAATGGCTATGGACAACCACCCACTANTCCCTGGACAAAGACTGAGTGTTATGTCGTCTTTTTAACGTTCTTCTAGGAAATGGCTATGGACAACCACCCACTAATCATCCTGTGCCTGCCATGGTTTCCTTCATCGTTACCTCAGATAACGATGCTCACTAATGAGCATGACGTCATAATATGGTTGNCCTGCCATGGTTTCCTTCATCGTTACCTCAGATAACGATGCTCACTAATGAGCATGACGTCATAATATGGTTGGGGTGAGGGTAGGGGGGAAGCAAATGAATAGGGGTGGTGCTCTTCCCACCTAGGTTTCTTTATTTTAGCCAATCAGTTGCANAGGGTAGGGGGGAAGCAAATGAATAGGGGTGGTGCTCTTCCCACCTAGGTTTCTTTATTTTAGCCAATCAGTTGCAAATTGTATGCAGACAAATCTCCTACCCAACTGCATTGCAATGAAAAAAGGTTATCAACAATGCTTTACGATGATTAATAGTGCTTGGGCTTTCAATGAATGCTTGTATAAGTGTAGCACATAAAACCCAGTCTTGAAGAAAGCGCTGAAAAGTTTTCGACATAGCCGGGAATCGAAACTGGTATATTTNGTAGAACATAAAACCCAGTCTTGAAGAAAGCGCTGAAAAGTTTTCGACATAGCCGGGAATCGAAACTGGTATATTTAGTTCCCACTCAGTTGTTCCGACTTCTGGGAAAATATAAACAATTTTACACTTAAACTGCACCCGAGATCCTTGCATCATGCGATGATGAGAATGGCAACTAGAGCTANGTAGCACATAAAACCCAGTCTTGAAGAAAGCGCTGAAAAGTTTTCGACATAGCCGGGAATCGAAACTGGTATATTTGGTTCCCACTCAGTTGTTCCGACTTCTGGGAAAATATATAAACAATTTTACACTTAAACTGCACCCGAGATCCTTACATCATGCGATGATGAGAATGGCAACTAGAGCTACCTTGAAAAATAGAACAATTTAGACGTACAAGCAATACAGATATAGGCCTATGTCAGCGTTTAGACATACCCGTTATTGAACTCGGTTAATGGGTATCAAGATGTTATCGCCCATTCAAGAATGTTTCTTATTTTCATTGTTATGCTTTTCGGGATCCACGAAGCTGCTTCGTTGTTATACACAATCTAAGATAATTTCGTGGATTGTGATGGGAAAGGAAATGTCAGGGAAGAAAATCAAAAGTTCATGGTTAAATGAATACGTTTTAAATCACTCCGAAGACAGTTCATGCTCGTATTAATATATATTTGAGCGTAAAAGATGATTAGCAAACGTAAATAGTCCGAACTTCTACACATGGAAAAGTTGCGGATGTTGCCGAAAGTTGAATGGCTTCCTTGGCGTGCTCCCGTCTCCTACATCCCGGTGCCATTCCTTCATGTCAACCCGTTTAATATCACAATAGAAAGATGGCGGACTCCAATGGATCCTGCCTAACGACTCGCTTTCCTGTGTCTGTGGCTTCGTGTGTATGTGTGTGTAGTTGGGTGCCTGTGTGTACCCTATTTTGATTTTTAAACGCGTGAACCGAATTTCACCAAACTCGGTANATATATTTGAGCGTAAAAGATGATTAGCAAACGTAAATAGTCCGAACTTCTACACATGGAAAAGTTGCGGATGTTGAATGGCTTCCTTGGCGTGCTCCCGTCTCCTACATCCCGGTGCCATTCCTTCATGTCAACCCGTTTAATATCNATGGCTTCCTTGGCGTGCTCCCGTCTCCTACATCCCGGTGCCATTCCTTCATGTCAACCCGTTTAATATCACAATAAAAAGATGGCGGACTCCAATGGATCCTGCCTAACGACTCGCTTTCCTGTGTTTGTGGCTTCGTGTGTATCTGTGTGTAGTTGGGTGCCTGTGTGTACCCTATTTTGATTTTTAAACGCGTGAACCGAATTTCACCAAACTCGGTACNTGTGTGTAGTTGGGTGCCTGTGTGTACCCTATTTTGATTTTTAAACGCGTGAACCGAATTTCACCAAACTCGGTACATATATATTACTTCGTAAGGACACCTGGCTTTTATAGTTTATAGTTTTCGACCACGCTGGCACTTACTTTCAAAATGACGGCCATTTTAATATGTAGGGACATATGTCATATCTCAGGAACCATTCAACCGATTTAAACTAAATTTTATATGCTGGCATAACATCGCGAAAGCATTAATTTTTTGACATGTGTATTGTTTTTAGTCCGCCACTATGGAAGATAGTACCAAATAAATACATATTTTGCACTGTACCTCAGAAACTATTAATTCAATCCTCACCCAAGTTGGCGAGCAAGTAACATTGTGATAGACCAGCTAAATGTTGGTAATCAAACTTGATTATGTACTTTTTTTCAAAACCGCTGCTATACAAATATTTTAGCTTTGTTTCATATATCTAATATACCACTTAAACCATTTCGACCAAATTTTGATGCTGAAAGTATCTATTACAAGCATAATAAATGCCAATATATAGTCACTTTTGTCAACAATTTTGTATGATAGCACCACGTAAAAAAATTAAGTTTTTATGTCATATTTTGGTAACAAATTAACCGATTCCTACCATATTTGGCAAACAAGAAGTACTGCTTCAGATAATGTAGACTGGTGTGATTCAAGCATACCAGCCTCTTATTTTAAAAATGGTGACCATATAGCCATTTTATCTAAGAATGCTATATCGACGAAACCATGAAATCAATTTCAAATTAAGTTTGTATACTGCTAGTAGATGCAACTATCAAATCTATCTCATAAAACACCTTTTTCCCGCCATTTTGTAAGATAGTGTCACACGAATAAATAAATGTTTAATGTAATTTCTTGGGAAACAATTGACAGATACAATTTACAATTTGACAAACAAGTAGTAGTCCAGCAGATGATGCCAAAAGGTTGGTTTAACTACATCAGGCACTTATTTTAAAAATGGCTGACATATGGCCATATT
Organism: Clitarchus hookeri; assembly: GCA_002778355.1. Classification (NCBI taxonomy): domain Eukaryota; kingdom Metazoa; phylum Arthropoda; class Insecta; order Phasmatodea; family Phasmatidae; genus Clitarchus; species Clitarchus hookeri. The sequence goes on along the minus strand of NQII01008396.1, from coordinate 35,940 downwards.
AGCTTAAAATGCTATTTTGTTGAGGCCATGTAATCAATTCCAACTTATATTTGCACACTATCAGTAAATATTACAACTATCACCTGTATCTCCACAAGTCATATTTTGTCTACCATTTTGCACCATATGAACAAATAAATATTTTGTCATATCTTTGAAAGGAATTAACCTATTTTTCAAAATTTNCTACCATTTTGCACCATATGAACAAATAAATATTTTGTCATATCTTTGAAAGGAATTAACCTATTTTTCAAAATTTGACAAACAAATAGTACTGTGGCAGATAATGTAAAATAGCATGTTTTAAGTGTGCTAGACACTTATTTTCAAAATGGNGACAAACAAATAGTACTGTGGCAGATAATGTAAAATAGCATGTTTTAAGTGTGCTAGACACTTATTTTCAAAATGGCGGGAACATAGGCATTTTAGCTTAGTATACTTTATCGTCAAAATCATGTAATCAATTCCCACTTAATTTTGTATGTTGGAAGTTTATATTACAACTATCAAATGCTTCTATACGGGTTATCTTTTGTCCACCATTTTGTAAGGTATGCCAGAGAAAAAATAAAGTTCTTATGTAATATCTCGGGAAACAATTAACAGATTCCTGCCAAATTTTGCAAACAAATTGTTTTGAAGCAGGTGGTGTGAACTGCTATGTTTTAAGTAGGTCNTAACAGATTCCTGCCAAATTTTGCAAACAAATTGTTTTGAAGCAGGTGGTGTGAACTGCTATGTTTTAAGTAGGTCCGGCGCTTATTTTCAAAATGGTGGCTACATAAATTATTTAGTAAAGTTTTTTTAATAAAGGAAACAAATTTCAACTTAACTTTGTATGCTGGCTATATATATTACAAACACCAAATTTGTCTATACCGAGTCTCATCTCTCTGCCATTTTGTTAGTTAGCCCCATAATATTAATTCGTATTTTATTTTATATAACTGGAAATAATCAACCCTTTCTTACCAAATTAGAAAAATATGTTGTACTGTGGTAGGCCATATATATTTTTAAGTGTGACAGACATTTTCAGAATTGTTGATATTAAATATTTTTAGATTAGTTTGATATATGTGCAAATTTTCGTGATCGATTTTAGCATAACTTTGTACACTATAAGTATACAATCATCGAATGTGCTAATACATAACTTATTTGTCTTCCATTCATGAAGATCGTCACAAGAAAAATATGAATGTTTTATGCCATTTCTCAGGGACCAACCAACCGATTTTCACCAAATATTTCTTACAAGTACGGTAGGCCATTTAAATGTACATGTTTTAAGTCACTCAGTCACTTATTTTCAAAATTACGGCCCTGTAATTATTTAAGTTTCCTAATTAATTCTATCATCATTCGAAACATTATACTTAATAAATTCGAAGTTCATACTTGAATCCGACTTCCGTAATGCTGTTGATTGTACACTAAAGACTGTTCACGATAAAGTGAGCACTTTTTAAATAAACCTTAGAAAATGTCACTGCTTCTTCCTGCATATATTATAACGGGCGCACTGAATGACATGCGCCAAGTAAAGTTGGTAATGATGGAGGGTAAGTGGTTCCATGTCTTAACGTCGAATAAAAATTTTAGGTAACCATTTGTGATAAGTTAAATTACTTATTTCGCTTTTTGATATTTTAAACTCATGTAAGTGTAAAATTTATCTGATTTGTTTACTTTTATAATAATTTCACAGTTTTATTTGACCGACGCAGTGCTAAAGCGATGAGGCCAGTGGCAATGTGAATGGTACATAAGGTGGAAGAATACCCAACGTGACTAAAAATAGATCTTAAGCCGGGCTTTTAGAAGTGCTAATTTTACCGTGAACAGCCTATATCTTATAGTAAGTGAATTTTTCGGTTCAAAACCTGGGCAAGGCACGTGTGTATTTTAAATTTCCTCACTACAGTTGCAGACTTTTTTGGTTTCATCTCTACCGATATTGTTTCCAACGATACAAGTCTTACCTACCATCTCAGCTTCCTAGAAATCATTAAAAAATGTATTGCACTCATGTTCAGGAAAGTAGGCTCATTAGTTATATCAGTAACTACTTGTTTTTAATACGCTCCCTTCTCTGTTTCCAGCGCATGCGAGGCGGTTACGCCCCAGAATAGGTAGGTATACAAATAGCGTGGACGGTTCCTATATCGTGAACCTATCGATTCACTGGTTGGTTGCGCGAGACTCTGGAACTGGTCTTGTGTCTGATTGGCTACTGCATGCTGCGAAAGATGCTCTATTGGCTGAGATGCCAACTGACAAGTCAGCTACCATGCACTGATTCTGGAACGGTGTTCTGATTTTGTTAGTCGGTGCTGCCATTTTACTGGTGTATGCAGCTGGAGTTCGCGGTAGAAGAGCCTGATACACTTGTATAATCCATTCGCGGTTACTTCACACTTTCTGAAGCCCTGCTAAAGTTACGCTTCCAGGATATTCCTCCGCCTCATGAAAGCAAAGCTTTATCAAGTCTAGAAATTTACAACAAAGGACAACGCACCGAATTCGTGCAGCACCCAGTTGTAATAATATATTTTATGGGTACCATTTCTTACAAGGTGCTACCAACACACATGTTTTCACACTGTTTTTATTCATATTTATTATAAATTAAATACTATAGTTTATAAATGAAATATCTGTAAAACTTCATTTTAAAGAAAAATAAGATACTTTTATGTCAACAGAGGTATAAAATGCTTGTGATACATGGCATATTTAAAAAATAGCTAAACACGTCATACATAGAGTGATTTTTCAAAGGTTTGATTTAAAAAATTGTGAAGAAACCGCGAACAGACTATAATCTATAAGTACAGATCTGAAAAATTGGCTTTATTATTTGGAATCAGGCTAAATATCACAGTGTTCTATATACTTCAGCCGCGCCGTTTGTGCATTGGTTGCTGCATGTGAATTCACTTCCGTTCTGACTGGTCCCATTCACGTGATTGGACTATACAATCGTGAATTGTTCATTTATTGGCGCAGAGTTACCCAGGGCGGCGTAAATAAAGTATGGTCAAATAAAAAACTTATTACAAAGGTACATGTCTTTGAAGTTTAACGTGTCCCCAAATAATAACGCGAATTTTGAAGGTGTATGTCTATTAGGTAAGTACTACCAGAACTACCTGCATTGGCCGTTCATAAGAGGGCAATGGAAGACACACGACCCTGTTTTATGGGGTTCGGCCCCTTTTACGTTTACGGGTTTCGGCCCAATGGGGGAGAGCCGGAGCCCGTTTTGACATGTACAGTATTTTAAGCTGAGTACTNTACGTTTACGGGTTTCGGCCCAATGGGGGAGAGCCGGAGCCCGTTTTGACATGTACAGTATTTTAAGCTGAGTACTGAAGGACATCCCTACCAAATTTCATCTAGATCCGACGAACGGTGTAGAATTGAGATACACGACCTCGTGTTATGTGTTATGAAGGTCTTAGGGCTTGAGGGGGGGGGNCCGACGAACGGTGTAGAATTGAGATACACGACCTCGTGTTATGTGTTATGAAGGTCTTAGGGCTTGAGGGGGGGGGGAGTTCAATTTCGTCCTACACAGTATTTAAAGCTGGGCACTGAAAGGAATCCTTGGTACGTTTGGTCCNGGGGGGGGGAGTTCAATTTCGTCCTACACAGTATTTAAAGCTGGGCACTGAAAGGAATCCTTGGTACGTTTGGTCCAGATTCGTCAAACGGTCTAGAATTGTATGGAGATCATACATGCGTATATAAACCTTTGACTTTATACATATGTAGAGGCCTATAGATTTTGTGGTTAAGGTTTACTTTAGATGCTTAGCTATCAACAAAACATTTTTAACACATCCCTACCCGTAATAGTACACCTACCGACGTACGTAGCGGAACGTTATTTTGTCTTCTAGCGATTAATGAAGTTTAACTNCTACCCGTAATAGTACACCTACCGACGTACGTAGCGGAACGTTATTTTGTCTTCTAGCGATTAATGAAGTTTAACTTATTTGTGAGGTCTTACTAAAATTGTCGTGTTTGTAATTGGTGATTACTAAAAATGTTTGTTGTTAGACGTATTACAGAANTGTGAGGTCTTACTAAAATTGTCGTGTTTGTAATTGGTGATTACTAAAAATGTTTGTTGTTAGACGTATTACAGAAACAGCTGGTACTACTGTAACACGTATGAGTTGTTTAACAGTTCCACAGAATTACTTGGCGACACAGGAAATATAGTTTTTGGTACTTTAGCAAATGCAAAACTTACCGTAGCGGTAATATACTCAGCGAGAAGTAAAATGAAACTAAGGATTTAGAACTTTGAGTGCAATACACATTTTTTTACATTAAAGGTAAGATATAGGCTGCTCATGGTAAAGTGACACTTTTGAGACCCTCGTTACATTTTCCTTTCAGCAATTTTTTATCCTTTAACCCCTTTTATAAATAAATATTGCGATGTAAGTAATGAACTCAGTGCGTATTTTCCACCGCACTCGGAAGTTAACACCTGTGACTACAATTAAATATATTTATTGACTATTATTCAAAATGAGAGGGCTTTCAAAAGTGCTCACTTGCCGTGAATAGTAATTAGAAAAAAATCGCCTATATACACCATTGTACAAATACCCAGTTCTATTGGTCTCTGTATTCCCACTTACCACTGTCATATTGGTTCACCCTTCAGCGTACAACACGTACTGTACTATACAACGTTCACTACTAGCCAGCTTTCAGCCAATACAATGTAGAGTTGACGGTATCCCAATTAAATGTCCCTGTCCTAGGTAACATGACATTCAATCCATTCTGTTCGTTTCACTCATTTTACACTTCTAGTGCTGCCCAACGTAAAATTACGTTCTAGTGAATTTGAAAACTTCTACTGACGTAATATAACATCGTAAATGTTTTTTAAGGAATGCAGTACACCGTAACATTACGGCAAACTCATAAATCACTCTTGTAACGAAGCAAAATAACATGAGGTCGATAGCAGTCAGAGTGTTAAAAAGTGCTCAGAGTGTAAAAAGACAATTTTAAACTCTTGAAACTAAAATTGAAGGTTTTAATGCGTGCGTAGTAACTATGAAAGATGTATCATACACNGACAATTTTAAACTCTTGAAACTAAAATTGAAGGTTTTAATGCGTGCGTAGTAACTATGAAAGATGTATCATACACAAGACTGGAAATGCAAAACGGTATGTTGAGAGTCGCTAATATAGGACCAACAAAGTTGAGACATTTATAGCGCAGTTGACACTTTCTTGTATAAAATTAGGACGTTACAATAAATGTGTGTAATAAAACTCACCATTCTTTCCTTATCATCAAAGCAACTCCTTTCTCATACACCGTGAGTAACATCGTTAATCTTCACAATATTACTATAAGATTATTGGTTTTCGTTTAATGCATGGGAAAGCAATTTGAAAACAGTGTGTGCCTAAAAGAACATTTCTACATCTTGTGAAAGGAAAAATGCATTAAACTACTTGTTTCAGTTTGAATTTAAATTTCAAAAACTTAACGTGTATACAAAATATAGACCAATCTGTCGTCTTTAAAAGTTACACAAAAGTATATGTTCTCAAATATTGATTTAAAACACTTACTTGTGATAAAACGCCATGGTAGCAAGGGTCTTGAGATATGTTGATATTTACTATATGGTTTGATATATTTTTCCTAACACATATTAAGCTTATGGACTCACAATTACTTAACAAAGACAACATGCAGAATATTTTTTAAATCTACTACACCAAACTTTGCTCCAACTGAGCAGAAAATAGTGTCCAAAATTTTTATACAGATAACCAAATATTTGCCGTTCAAGAAAATGTTACCAGGCAAACGGTTGCTAAAAACGAGCAAGGACTACTTTACGTCTGACNCAAATATTTGCCGTTCAAGAAAATGTTACCAGGCAAACGGTTGCTAAAAACGAGCAAGGACTACTTTACGTCTGACGTCAGCTGATTAAACACGAATGCAGCCTCAGTCAGTGTTTATAAACCATAATTCAGCTACACCCACTTGATATCATGGAATAAATACCGCAACAGTGCTAAACAGTAATTTTCGTTATTTTTATAATTTTCATAATTTGACATTCAATCATGGGCAAGAGTATTGCACTGACGGCAGTCTTTTGTTTTTAAAACGACGTCCTCTCAGTGTCCTGCAACACAGATCGGTCGAAGGCGTGGAACCAATAGAAACGCACGACATCACACATCACGTGGTCGCATTCGGCAAAGAGCAGGGTGCTAGCTAGAGGTGGGTTGCGAACGGAGTCGCGAAGAGTCGACTCTACATGCTGAACTTATAAAAGTTTCCAATTAAACGCGAACAGCCGATGTGATCACGTGCCTGTGTATTTGTAAGTATAAATATTAAGTTATTCTTCTAAATACAGAAGTCCCCCGTGATGGTTTAGAAAAAAGTCGTGGTGGTAGCAGTGCTTGACGATCCCTCCCCCCCCCCAAATAAANGAAATATGTAACCGGTGAGCTGTGTGATGAAGGGAACGATGTTTTGGTGTGTTAAGAGGGTTGATGAATTTGGGGGGGGGGGGTGGTGGGAGGTTACCCGCAACCAGACAACATCGGCCTTGCAAGAATTGGAGCGCCAGCCGTGTGACAACGCGGTGCGCTGCAGTCGGACTCGGGGCAGGCTGACGAGACGTGGCGACAAACTTCAGTCAGGCCTCAGCAACTCGTGGACAAGAAACCGAATCCTTACCGAAGATGCCCGAAGACGAAGTTTAAGGTTTCCGCCTACCTGGCGCGTGAAATGAGTCGCATAGTGTTTGAAATACTAGTTTTTCTATGAAAGTATTAAACGTGCGTCAAGTGTGCTGATCTACTAAAAGAACACACACATCAGACGAGGGCTGTTGAATGNTATGAAAGTATTAAACGTGCGTCAAGTGTGCTGATCTACTAAAAGAACACACACATCAGACGAGGGCTGTTGAATGCTTTCAAGTCACGCACATTAGAAACAGACATTAAAAAAAAATGTCCAAAACGGCTCTTTCAAGGTGTTTTATCTCGAAATATACGAATAAGATACAAACAAAACTACTCAAGGGCCCTGCATTGAACCCTTCTACTGACTTTCGACCAATAAAATAATGTCACCGCTGAAAGTCCTATAGGTACACGCAGAATGACGAGAACACTGCACGCCAGTTGAGAGCCTTGCGCTTAGCGGCGATGGCGCACTTGATGCGCGTGGCAGTGTCGCCCTTATCGCTCCCGCGCTTCTTGGCCTCAAACGCGGAAAAAATGTGCTATGTAGGCGGGAGCCTTAACCGTCTTACAACATCCACATTTAAACAAATTTTGCAATTTTAAATAAACTATTTCACTACCTGCGCATCGCGTTAGTATACAATAGACAATCATGTAGGTTTTATTCCAATGCAGAGACACGTGCTCGGTTTAAAAATTTCCATTTCGATGGGTGACAGCACAGCCATCTTTGTCTATGTGTCTCTCACGTCCGTTAAGTCTGCATGCCACGCTGGTTGATTCCTTGGACGATTCCATGCAAGCCTGAGGAGTGGCCGCTAATGTGAATGATTCTATGGGAGACTTGGCCATCTTCTGGCCGTTTTCATGGACGTTTTCGTAATTGGTCATGTACAAATTTTCGATGGAAGATTTCCTACAAGGTTTAAATTTTACTCAATCAGAGACAGAGTGATAGAATCATATTATTTATTTTGTTTTGAGAAAGAGCTATAAACTATTTGAACACTCATTAGAAAAAAACAATGTAGTTTGCTAATTATAACACCACATTTTTCCAGTTTGAACAAAAAACTTATTATGTTCTCTGCATAAACGCACAATACTGAAGTGGTGGGTGAAGTTTGCTGAGTTGAGTTGAGTTGAAGGATTTGGGCGGCTCTTAACGATGGCTTGAGAGCCGATGTGAAGATTGTTCCTGAACCACAGTTGTAGAGGTAAAATCGTAAAAAATGCACTCGTCTTTACTTGTGCGGCAAAAAGTATCGTTGGATGGTTATTCCAAAGAATCATCCATAACTGTTTGCATGCAAGCTCGGCTAGCAGGTCTCGGGGAAGTTTCCGGCCGAGCCTGTACGGATAACTTGACCGTGGCATACACGCTTTAGTTCGTGCCAGGTGCATTTTAGTGAATATTTGCATGAAACTGTTTATAAAATAGTGTTTCATCACCGTAATTATGATTCTTATTTCCACAAATGCCTTTGTGGTAAGGAATAACTGCCGATAAATGAAGCTATCAATATTTTCGGCCAGGAAAATTAGGTCAGTATTAAAATGAAAATTACAGGCTGTCGATATCGCAGTTACTATACACAATCTTTAATTAATTTGCGCGTGTGTTTCTTGAGAACGGCGGCGCTTATAAAAATAAAAGAAAGCCACCCTATAAGTTAAGGGGCTTCCTTGTAAAAAGATTCAAACATCTCAATGTCACTTCTAGCTATAAGGAAGCATAGCGACGACGATGAAAAACAGCACAAACAATATTCGATCGGGTTCTTATTCCTCAGAATTTTAAGCATTGACTATCAGGTTTTATTTAGCAATTTGTTCAGAAAATATACAGCGTTGTAGCTATAGTTTAAAACGTTTTCCTGAACGTAAACCGTGGTCTACTCAGTGCGATTTTGACACTTTTGAGTACCACATGTACGTTTCAATAACTAAATTTATTAATTGGCAACAAGATATTGACTTTCATTTCTATACTGAAAAAATTTACATTTAAATATTCTATGTTTTTTTTTTAAATTACAATTGACACAACTGATTACAATGAGACACGTATGAAAACTAGGGAGGCCGCTTAATTATAATGCGTAAATATGTCAGCCGTCTTTAAAAAGTAAATCGTGTTTATGTTTCACAAAGTTTACTGAAAGAAAGGAAAGGTGTAAACTCAGCATCTTTCCATGAACGTATTTGAAGGCCGTGGCAGGTTTTGCAGAGGTTACAGGTATTACCCAACTTCACAATACCTATCATAATCTCATCCTTGTCTCTTCTAAGACAAAAGTATCTAGACAATTGGTACTTCACATCACATACTTTATTATTTCTAAGAATAATCTGGAACAATTCCAACTTCAAAGCCTTGTACCCTTCCATGGGTTTCACTACAGACCATATGTCTGAAATACTTTGTCTTAGTTTTACATATAGAACCTGTAACTGTCAGCTGCTGGTGTATTCACTTACATGCTCTGTTCAAAACGATCCACCCATTCGTTTCCTTTATTCTCATCGGGAGGTCATTGGACACTATATATAAGGAACATCTCCCTGTTAAGCAAGTGAGTCCACAGCATCCCACGGCTCCCTGGATCACTGGCTCTCCCACTGGGGACAAGGATACGTGGTTACCGGGCTCGAAATAACAACTGGTCTTCCAGAAGACACGTGACTTCACTATCTCACGCAATCAGAGTGAAAAAACGCAACGCAAACTAGCTTACAGCTTTTGGTTTTCCAGTTTTTTTTTTTTTAATTAAATTTTGATTCATACAAAAGGCTGCCATTTCGGTTGTACCCATCACGTTCTACTTACGCCGGTGGCTTAGTAGAGAATAACGAGAGGAGGACAACTTACAAAAAATGTTTTAAACTTACGTTCATAATGCATCCACACCTCTACCAAAGAGTATAAATATAAATGAGTCAACCTCCTAACTTCAAAGAAAATGATACACAAGTATGCTTATTAAAAAAGTCTAATATACCTGATTTCCAAGCCAGTAGACTGTGGAATCAGAAACTGAGCAATGCACTTAAAGAAATAGGTCTGTTACAGTCATTACTTGATCCTTGTATTTATTATAGGATTGAGAATGATGATATAACGTTTTTACGACATATGCATCTAGATATAATTTTGTATACAAGCTCTACGAGTACTAGAGATTATATCAAGAAGAACTTATTTCCCAAATTTGAAATGAAGGACTTGGGAGAACTTAAATACTGCCTGGGTTTGCATGTACATCAAGACAGAAAACATGGAACTATAAGTATTGACCAGCAGAAATATATACAAGAAATATTAAGCAAATATGGTATGTCAAGTTGTAAAGGGTGTAAAAACACCTATTGATCCAAAAACAAAGTTTAACTCGAATGAAGAAGAAAATTCAATAGCAGATACAGTTCCATATCATGAAATAATTGGATCATTGTTATATTTATCACAAGGAACCCGTCCCGACATATCCTATGCTGTAAATGCTCTGAGTAGATTTAATTCAAGACCGGAAATGCAGCATTGGATGGCGCTGAAGCGAGTCTTGAGATACTTGAAACATACTCAAAACTACGCATTAACTTTTAAGAAAAATAATGAAGAGAATATAATACATGGCTATTGCGATGCAGATTGGGCAAGCAATGAAGAAGACAGAAGATCATGTACCGGCTATGTATTTATATTTCAGGGTGGCGCAATTACGTGGAACTCACGTCGGCAACAAACTGTTGCGTTGTCCACTACCGAGGCTGAATACGTGTCTCTTTCCAGCTGCACTCAAGAGGCTATGTGGCTCAGACAATTGCAGGAGGAAATATGGCCACACTTAGCCGCTATACCTGTTATTGTTTTCTGTGATAACCAAAGCGCGATTAAACTTTCAGGTTCTGAAAACTATCATTCCAGGACCAAGCATATCGACATACGTCATCACTTTGTACGTGACAAAGTACAATTGAAGAAGATAGTCATCAAGTACGTTCAGACAAATGAGATGGTGGCCGACGCGCTGACTAAAGGAACACCTCAACTGAAGCTTGATTACTGCTCAACCAGAATGGGTTTATGTCCAAGGGAGGATGTTGGAGTGTGACATAAACGCAATTATATTATCTGTGGCGGCGACACTAGCGTCGTCACCTCTTTCTCTTTGGTTGTTTTGTTCTTGTTATTGTCCTTCCGTCTGCTCGCTAAACTGTTGCTATATTATTATAATTAACTAAATACTTAAACTATAAATTACCACAAGTTTTATTTCATCAGTCATATTAACGAAATTGCCTGGTGAGAGTACTAGGTATATATATATATATATATATATATATGTATAGGTTACTTAAAGAGATAGTTTCCTGTGGCACCATCGTGCGACGAGCAGAGTAACTAAGTGCTAACCGTCGCTCCTTTTCTCTCTAATGTTCTTGTCGCAATGTCAATATCTCACTAACAAATTTATTTGACAAAAAAATTTGAGATTAAATACTGCCATAAAATTGTTTTCATGAAACGAAGTTGGTCAGATATCTCTAATATGCCTGAAAACATCTGTCATACTGTCAAAGTTTTTCATTTACACAAATCAAATGTAATGTTTTTAAACTCGATTTTCTAAATGTGACACTGTTGTGTTACCATGCATGCCATTGCAGTAAGAGATTATATAATTGTGTAAATTATTTTCACTTCTAAATTAAATTAAATTATATTACCTGTGAGATGACGTTTATTGCCTTTCATTATCGAGTTATTATTTTTCGATATGCACTCCCAGCAGCATCCATGTCCTCACTGACATATACATTTATTATCTTCGTAACCTTGTTTCGTTTGTAGTTATTAGTGGACAGTTTAAGTTGATTTCAGTCGGAGGATGCCGTTTCTGGTGCGCACGATTTTAATTGACAAGACACGTTAAACATAAAAAAAAAATTATTGCTATTCTGATGTACTAAATTTTTTAATTGAAATTGGTGCCTTACACTTTTTTGAGACACGCATGGTTACATTCATGACGTTTCGGTGGCGTAGCAACATTTTAACTTTCTTTGAGCAACTTTGTTTCAAGCAGTTCACCGGAAACATTTGACAGTGTTACAAGTGCTTTAGAGGATCAAATTAATGCGCTATAGTACATTCACGGATACGTCCAACTTTTCTGAAGGCCTGCTAAAGTTCTTCTTCCCGGATATTTTCGGCCTCATGCAGTCAAAGCTTAACCGAGTCTAGAAAATTACACCGAAGGTACAACGCACCGCATTCGTGCGCACTCAGTGTAATTATATTTTGATTTATTTACTACAAGGCATTACCAACAGACAGTTTTCTTTCATATTAATTATAATTGTAATATTATAATTTGTAGTTTAAATATTAATAAAATTTTAATTTAACTAAAAATAAGACATTTTTATGTTATTTCATGTTAACACAAGTATGGAACGCTTGTGATATAAAACATAATTAGGAAAGAACCAAACTATCATATATGGGGTGATTTTTTTAAATATTTGATTTAAAAAGTGTGAAGAAACCGCGAATAGACTATAACATGATTGTCAAGGTGGAGGGGGAAAGACATGTAGCGATTATAACTGCAGAGTAGATAAGTAAAGAGAGGCGAAGTGTCGTAGCGGTTCCTTTGATGTGGGCTTACCCACATCTGATTGGGTGCGCGAGGCTCTGGGAACAAGTCTTACGTCCGATTGGTTAATGCGTGCTGCGAAAGTTTCCTTATTGGCTGGGCTGCCGGCTGGCGAGTAGTTTACCAGGCACTTGTCGGCGAACGGCGTTTTGACGCGCTGCTGGCCAGTGACGTCATTGTGCTGGCGTACGTGGCGGTACGAGCGGCGATTTCACTTCAGTACAAGTGCTCTTGTGTTGCCACCGTGATGGCTTGCCACACGATGGGAAAACAGGGTATACGTTACCGCGGTTGTAGAGCTACCTAGCGCCGGGCCACGGCACTAGCTCCAGACACGCGGAAAACTTTTTATATGTTGTTCACGGTTAATTGAGCACTTTCGAAAACTCTGCTTAAGATCTACTTTTCTCCTCGTTTTGAATCCTACCGCCATATGTAAATTTAACATTGGCACCATTCATGCGCCAGTGAGGNCATATGTAAATTTAACATTGGCAACATTCATGCGCCAGTGAGGTGAAAAAGTGAAATTTCTGGGAATACAAGTGTTCTACTAATGTGCTATTTCGTACTGTAATGTGTATAAAGTAGAAAAACATAAACTTTATTTGCCATAAATAAAATTAAAATAATACACTCGCAGTACAACGTTAAGACCTGGCACAATTTTTATCAATTCGCTACCAACTTAACTGGGCGCCTGCGTGCCAGTGTGTACGGTAGCATCTTTGCAGTTAACAGGAAGTAATTTGCATATTTTCAAAGGTTGATTTCAGAGGTGCCTACTTTACCGTAGAGCAGCTAATAGGCGCGGTGCGTGCTCCTCTGGCGGCGACTGTGGTAACTAACTGCTGGACGGTAGGAAGGGAGCCAACGCGCTGCCAGCTGTCAAGTCAAAACCATTAGCAACATGGATGACTCTAGATAGCGGAAACGTGACGCAAATCCATGTTATTGGGTACAATAACACTGACGGGAACACAACATCAAATGTTTTTTATTTATTTGCAACATGGACAACTGAAGCGGAATGATGCAAGTTCTGGATCGAGGCAGTACACAGACAATAGTACATAGTGCTATATTGCTTATAAAAGTATTGTACGCCAACGTAAATAATACATAAAATATAAATTTTTTTTACTTTACTGTTAATTTAAAAAAATGCTTTTTATAAATAGGCCTATTATTATTTACAACATCGTAAACATTAGTATACTGGGCCTACATATTAGGCCACCTAGGTCTTTACGGGCATCTAATGAAAACAAATTGTTCGTAATTATATTAAAATTATAAATAATATTAATCGAAATTAATTCTTATTAGTAATTAGCGAATATTGTATTTTCAGTCCTGACTGTTTACCTTGGGAACCAACACTTGTATCAAAAATATGCAATGTCCCGGGAATAAAAATAACACTCTCCGGCAAAGGGGTTGTCGTTATTATTCCACCATATCTGCAATTTGCGACATTAACAGCTGAAGAAGTGGAAACTACCTACAGTGTCGCCAGTGTTTGTAATCACGTAGAGAAGTGCATTCGCCGAATTGAATTATATAATATTTCAGACAAACTACGCATTGAACTGATCCCATATGTTAACGATATTGTTCATGTGCCGTGTTGTGGTAAATTTGTGAACTTCCATATTTTAAGATGTGAAATGAAGAAAACTTTTACAATTGCAGCACAATAAAAACATTTATAGATATGTTATACACTTTATTAGTATATTGCACTAGAGGCGCAACAAGATAACAAAGCAAGTCAGCCAACATTCAAAACATGTGATTAATAAACTTTGTTGCTTTTACTTTCACTCTGTGGCACGAGATGAAACACATTTTCGTAAATTATGAGTTATTTAATTAGGCCATTTATAATTTTATGCTTGTCTGTTGTTTTGTACTATAGACCTTAAAGTCACATATGTTCATAGCTGTTATTTAAATTAATATCTGACACTGTGTNTCTGTTGTTTTGTACTATAGACCTTAAAGTCACATATGTTCATAGCTGTTATTTAAATTAATATCTGACACTGTGTGTAAAACATGTGGTTTGTCTTTAAATCAGCATGTTTTCTTTCATCTAAAAACAACTATTGTACGTTAACATTGCCTGTTTCATCCACTATGTACTTATCATTACATTGAATTGGACACCTCACTTAAAAAATTCTTTCAGCTCTCACATTATTAACAACAATGCCATCTTCACAACGTCATGGCTGTAATTTATTACCTATNAAAAAATTCTTTCAGCTCTCACATTATTAACAACAATGCCATCTTCACAACGTCATGGCTGTAATTTATTACCTATCAAACCAAAGCGTACCACTTCAGTATCACATGTTCTTTGAAAATTATCCATGACTTGAGATTCAATATCCTTTCGGTATTTCACATTTCTTGCGACAACACGTATTAAGTTTTTCTTCGACTTTATTAAAGAAAGAACTTGTCAGTGAGTCAAAATTTTCTCGTCTAATTTTGATTCCCCTTCTGGACATTGTGTTTGCTTAAATGTTGTTATAGAATATCCAGTGCCTTCCAATCTCTAAAACACGCGCTGTTTTCTTACTATGACTGTTTCTCTTCATTCAGAGGTTTGAAATCTGACTTCACTGCTAAACAATGGATCTGATTTTATATGAATTCTGTAGTTAGGTTTTTACTATTTTCTAGTAGCACTGAACTTTGCACTGATTATATCAAATGGTTAAGTGTCCTTTTAGAGTAATTTTCCACTTCACGCCTGTTTTCAAATTTCAACATCTAACGTAAAGGAAACTAGATTTTAATAACCGCACTAATTAATGGCGATAAACTAGACGAATATGCTAGCTGCCTGTAAACATATAGCACGAATTCCGAAAGGCACATCATTATCAACAGAATTTCTCAGTAAAAACGATAAAAGCTATTTTCGACGTATATTCACTGTTAACAGTTTCTGGTTATTAACATAGATATAATTATGCAATAATAGCAAAGGCAACGTGCTCTTACATGGTGGTTGTCGCCAGGGCTTTTCGCTCATAAGGCAAATTGGCCGGTTGCGTGANGCAAAGGCAACGTGCTCTTACATGGTGGTTGTCGCCAGGGCTTTTCGCTCATAAGGCAAATTGGCCGGTTGCGTGACAGGTTGTGTCGAACATTAACGCGAGTCAATTTATGAGTTCAAAGAATCAAGTATAGTCTTTTTGCGGTTTCTTCACACTTTTCAATCAAACCTTTAAAAAATCACCCCATGTAGGAAATGTTTGGTTTTTCCATAAATACGCCATGTATCACAAGCATTTTATATTTTATATTTGTATTAACATAAAGGAGCTTATCTTGGTCAAATTAAATTTTATTTTTATTTTATCCACCAATAATAGTATTTCATTTATAATTAGTACGGATGAAACAGTGAGAAGATAGTCGTGTTGGTAATGCGTAGTAATAAATAGTTATTATGCAAAATATTACACAGAGTGATCACGAGTGCGGTGCGTNAGTCGTGTTGGTAATGCGTAGTAATAAATAGTTATTATGCAAAATATTACACAGAGTGATCACGAGTGCGGTGCGTGGTATCTCTCGTGTATTTGTATAGACTTGGGTTAGCCTTGTTTGCATTAGGCGGAGGAATAGCCTGAAAATAAAACCTTAGCTGAGCTTCAGAAAAGTTGGAAGTAACCATGGACGGACTATAGTTTACAGTCCATTGCAATCATAAAACTCCGCCGTCTTCAGCCATTTTGTTCATTCCCGTACGGCGTAATGTCCGAGCTTCAAACTTCACTTAAACACCAAGCCACTACATCAACTTAGACCCGACAGCCATACCACCGCCTGCAAACAGTTGTCTCGTGTTTTCTTCTATTGGAGTGAGAAACGTAGTTGTTTGTTTGCCATGGCGAGAAAAAATATGTGGAAAGCATCCGTTAACGCTTCCCCTGATTTGCGGAACTCGTCCTTAACGTTGATCGCNTGGCGAGAAAAAATATGTGGAAAGCATCCGTTAACGCTTCCCCTGATTTGCGGAACTCGTCCTTAACGTTGATCGCTAGTGGATAGTACGGAAAGCACATTTCCATATAAATTGAGCTCCAGCGCGCTGTCTTTCAAGTCCCCGAAGAGCGGGCGACAGAGGTTTGTGCCTAGCAATCTAAATCTGGTTGGTTGGGGGGAAGTGGACTCTTTATTCTGTACTTATTTTGCACGCACGCCGACTTGAACGTAAACAGACGTGNGGTTGGTTGGGGGGAAGTGGACTCTTTATTCTGTACTTATTTTGCACGCACGCCGACTTGAACGTAAACAGACGTGGCTTGTGACGTCGTCCGCAGAAAAGCTTTTGTATTTCACGCACTTTGACTGATCGCAAAAACGCAGCAGTTGAAAGNTGGTTGGTTGGGGGGAAGTGGACTCTTTATTCTGTACTTATTTTGCACGCACGCCGACTTGAACGTAAACAGACGTGACTTGTGACGTCGTCCGCATAGCAGCTTTTGTATTTCACGCGCTGTGACTGATCGCAAAGACGCAGCAGTTGAAATAAAATGCAGTCGCTGAAACCTGTGTCAGAGGACAGTGAACTCACTGGTAGAGAGGTTTGCCTGGTGTTGGTTGAGAAGTATCGGAATCAGACTTCGAAATAATTCCCTGCCCTGATAGAGCAGAGGCCTCACATATACATACACAAGTTCGCATGTCACTTCTAATTTTTCTAAAGTAACGTAGAAGTGTGGTTTGACTCTGGTTGGAGAGAGTGGGGGTGTTTTACCGCGGATCATATATACGAATATATTGTAATGGAGCGAGCGCACGCGAATGCATGAAAATATAGAAATTTGGTTTGCCAAAGGTAACCGGTTTTTATAACTTTGTACTGGTTGTGGGGGTACCTTTAAGCTAGCGTCTCCTCACGGAATTAATTTTTTCCCCTGCAAAACTTACTATACGTACTATATTTGCGTGTATCAAGAGTTTTATATGCGCACTCTGGGAGCTAGAAATATCACCGTATGTGGAGTAACCATATGGGTATTTTATTCCCACTGCCTAAATTTCCTAATGTACTGATTTTAATCTTGGGAGGAAAGGTTTTTTAATGATGAGCGTTTATGCCTTGGTGAGGAGTAATGTCCAAGATCCATCACTGTGCATATTGCTTACCGCGGGGGTAGCGAAGTGGTTTTAAATATGTTTTTGGGGTTTTCTAGTCTTGATAACTTTATAGAAAGCTGCATAATGCATCCTTACACAGCACATGATTTTTTCCAACACGAATTTAAAACAAAATGTTTTGCTAAGGGAGGCATGCATGTTGTTTAGCGGGGAAGGGGCACTCAGTTATTGATTTTCGTTTATATTTACCCCGAATCACGCTCTTTATGTGCTTCTTTCTCGTGACGTGTATTAACAGTATGAGGTTGTACAGTATTTTCGATATTTTGCCTTTCGATTCGATTACCTTCCTTTCGTTGAATGGGATAGGATTTGCAAAGCTGCGTTCGAGCCATACATTAAATTTTATTAGTAGCGTGTTTATGTGGAGAGCCAACTGTGACGTCTGCCCCTACGGTTTAAAAATTTGCAAATACCTACGATTACCCGCTCTCGTCGTGGAATAATAGGTATTCAGAGTGTAATATAATGCAGTTTGGGCGTCTGCGAAACCATTGTCACTAACCAAGCCAGACCCTACCAAGATTCTTGGGCGCGATGGTCGCTGGCACGATGGTGGATGCTCATCCTGAACTCTTGGTTTTGTGGGAAGAACACTCGTACGCTGGGCGAAGGAGACTGTACACGACGGATTTTGGCAGGTGAATGTCCTAGAGCTACGCATGTTTTTGCACGAGACTGCAAGTTATCACTCCTGGCAAATGCCATGCTACAGTTTCCACACTTATATGCCACTCGATTTGCAGTATTCGAACATCCATACTGTTCGTGTCTTCGAGTACATTTGGTGAATGCAAACGGAGTGCTACAGTAGCATCACGGGTACTGCGGTAACGTCATCGCAAATAAGATCGATGGTAAATATATCAATTTAAAAAACTAAGTTCTGGAACCGTATTTTATTAGGTTACACATACCTCCAATGACTAGCTGGCCTGAACTGATACACAATATTTTAAGNGTCACTAACCAAGCCAGACCCTACCAAGATTCTTGGGCGCGATGGTCGCTGGCACGATGGTGGATGCTCATCCTGAACTCTTGGTTTTGTGGGAAGAACACTCGTACGCTGGGCGAAGGAGACTGTACACGACGGATTTTGGCAGGTGAATGTCCTAGAGCTACGCATGTTTTTGCACGAGACTGCAAGTTATCTCTCCTGGCAAATGCCATGCTACAGTTTCCACACTTATATGCCACTCGATTTGCAGTATTCGAACATCCATACTGTTCGTGTCTTCGAGTACATTTGGTGAATGCAAACGAAGTTCTACAGTAGCGGNACGGAGTGCTACAGTAGCATCACGGGTACTGCGGTAACGTCATCGCAAATAAGATCGATGGTAAATATATCAATTTAAAAAACTAAGTTCTGGAACCGTATTTTATTAGGTTACACATACCTCCAATGACTAGCTGGCCTGAACTGATACACAATATTTTAATAATATTTTTAATTTCGCGGGAATATATATGCGTATTACGTGCACGCTTGATAAAATCCGGTGACATTATGGAATTAAGTATCTGATCTTACCAGTCAGAATGCTAAAAGACGAGGTGTGGAGAGTGATCTGTCAACTCCGGGGTTGACATTGTTCCCATTATATACTTTCCCCACACTATCAGGGTCTGGCGAACGAACAATGCTGAAAACAAGAGCGGTAGTTTTAATGGATTAAGTGAGGGTGAATAATTTGTCGTACTTAAGTGGGGGGGGGGGTGAGAGATAACAGAATACATACGCAATTTTAGTGGTACATTATTTACCATTGAAACGAAAAATAATTTTTCATCGGTATTAATTAATGCTTATAATAACAAAAATATAAATTTTTATAGATTATGTATGTAGGTTTACCGCTGATTGGAAAAAATTATTTTTTTATTAGGATGAAATATGACAGATTTTCCAATATCTGTAAAACAAATGTGAGTGCCGTCAGATGGCAGCTAAACCGAGAAAGTAGGCGGGTACCGACTGCTCGCCTGGTGATGAAATCGAGAAATTGAAGCTACGTATTTGTTGGTAATAGAATCTAATACGGAGGGTGCCGACATCACCACCTTTATTTTAAAAACATAAACAAATATGGCTGCCGCCTGGTGGCTAAATTGGTAGCTCACCTGGTGACGAAATAGAGAAATGACTCCACCTAGATGTTGAAAATGTAAACAAAGGACAAACGAAAAAAACACCAAGATGGCTGTATACGACGTAATGAGCATTGACGAGGGGAGTGGTGAGGGTAAGTCGTCGGCTGGACGTGATGCTGGAGAACCTCCAGAAATGTAAGACTTTTAAAATTAATTTTTAATAATCATTTTTTAAATAATATTTTTTAAATAGTTTTTGATAGTACATTTTTTATAATAATTTTTAAAAATACATTTTTAATGTAATTTTTTGGATGATTTTTAAAAACATTTTTGATTTTCTTTTAAATTTATTTAGGATTTTTTGGGTTTTCAAGTATGTAGGTCATCGAGTCAAAGTAAAAGATCAAGGTCAAGGTTCCCAACATCCAACATGGCGGATTAGATGGCCACCTGGGGACCGTAATTTCAGAGCATGAACAGCTGCACAGCTCCATCGCCGTACTCCCTTTTGCCCAATTTTGCCCAACCTTCCATTTTTCTACTACTCTTAGCCAATTATAGAAAATTGCTCCAAAGGGACAACGCACCGCATTTGTGCGTATTCAGTCAAATAATATTTTGCACAATATCCATTTCTTACTAGCCATTACCAATACACCTATTTTCTTACTGTTTTATTCATATTGATAATAAATTAAACATTATATCTTATAAATAACATTTCGTAAACGTCCAATAGAACCAAAGTAAGATGAATTAATGTAAACAGATGTATTCAACGCTTTTGATGTATCGAATATTTAGGAAAGAACCAAAAACCTCATAAATGGGGGAATTTTCCAAATGTTTTATTCAAAACGTGTGAAGAAACAGCGAAGAGACTATACATAGTTACGGAGAGTGATTTTTTTTAAAGGTTGATTTCAAAAATGCTTATATTGCGGTGGACAGCGTATATCACTTGTGACGGCACTGCGGGTCACGAGGACGCAAGAGAGGCCCGCGATACTCTTTGTCCGTCGTCTTGGGTGGCTCACGGATTATTGGCGACGGAGAACGACGCCTCGCGTGGAAGGTTGGCAACAGCGTCGAGGGGCAGCGTGCGACGAGGCCAACAGGGTATAACAAAGCTTTCTGCCGACGTCGGCGGCGCGTGACGGAATAAAGGCAATTGTGAGGTCCGCGCCTTTACNAGGGTATAACAAAGCTTTCTGCCGACGTCGGCGGCGCGTGACGGAATAAAGGCAATTGTGAGGTCCGCGCCTTTACAGGCGGAGGGGAGTCTTGGGCGGCCTCGTCGTAAGGCTTTAAAAAATATCTACTGTGGAACGAG
The DNA here is from genome assembly GCA_002778355.1 of Clitarchus hookeri. Taxonomy (NCBI): domain Eukaryota; kingdom Metazoa; phylum Arthropoda; class Insecta; order Phasmatodea; family Phasmatidae; genus Clitarchus; species Clitarchus hookeri. Next base: position 14,880 of record NQII01008396.1, on the reverse strand, counting down.
GGAATTTTAGTTGACAAGTTGGGAATTTCACGCCTTACTCTTAATAACCCCCATACCGGGGACATTTTGATGGCAGCACCTACGGAAAAAACCGTAACTGGATTTCGTCTTTTCGTAAAAAAATATAGAGGGGGGAAAAATGTTTTTTTCTTTTATAAAATAACTTTTTATATTAGTAGTTGGATTTTGGTTGTTTCTTTTACAGAAAGTCGGGAAGTAATATGCTAGGATCAAAATCGATATTTGCAAGTTGTTCTCTCAAGACCCCGATGTTAAAAGCCGCCAAATCTCTCCACGTGCATGTTGTTATGAACTATTGATCAGGCCTTAGCTGACCGGCCTGCCTGATCACATCACATTAAAATCTAAAACCGGGACACGGGTCGTGATTGTTGTAACACGTTGTAAGAAGAAACATTAGAAAACCCTCCACTGGCCAGTAAACGTGAACTATACTGGCACAACGGGCCCGAGATAACTTACCATTTTCGTCCCCCTACTTACTTGTACATCTAACATCAGAACTTCACCTCCATCTACCAGCTTACCTAGCTTCATAAGTACACACTTCTTCAGGGCATACAGACCCACATACTTACCAGCATGTACAGTTTCTTCTTTTCCACCAACATACGTACATTATTATNCTTCAGGGCATACAGACCCACATACTTACCAGCATGTACAGTTTCTTCTTTTCCACCAACATACGTACATTATTATTCATATATCTAGCTGATTAGTTTCTTACATACCAATATAGGGTTATTCTTTACCCACAGTCAAAATTATCCAACATGATTCCTTATGAAAAACAAGAAAGAAATCATTCCGACTTATAACCTGATATTATCATTAAGGAACGTATAAATACTTGGATAAAATCTATAATTTCCAAATTACATCTTTTAAAAAAAATATTTTATACTATTGATGAAACAAATCTTACGCTAAAGTTAATTTGCCATGTTATCCCCGAAAGACTGCATAGTAGCCAGGCAATTAACCACATAATTTCAAACGTTGTAGCTTGTTTTCTCTGAAAGCGTAATCCTGACAGTCGCATCAGGACAACCTACTTTGCCTATTAAGACGTAGGAGATATTAACCACAATAAAAACTTAATTTCTGCCTATCTTTAAAATGGTTTGCAATACAAGCATAGCATACATCAGTTTCTTGTTAAAATACAACGGTTTTACTCATCAAAATAAAAAAAAATACTGATATGAATTGAATTGATCTAAGGAAACTCCTTTTCAGGAATTTGTTGTTTATTCTCAAGTAGTTCTAATATTTTAAATAATATCGTTTTAATATTTCGATTTTCAAGATTGTATGCATCTCTTAATAACCACTGGAGATAATTTTTTTTAATTTCCTCAATAGCATTTGTCATTTTCAAGTTTTCTTAAACAATCATTTTCTATGCAAATAGAGGCATGTGATGTAGCGTTGGATTTTTCGTTCTATTCTTTCTTACTATATCTGGAAATAGCCAGAGTAAGGTCATACAATTCCTCAAATTTACGTAAATCAGTTCCATAGTATCTTTTAGGTTCATCACGAAATTAATATTAGGGCTTCCACGCATCTTATATAAATAAACTTGTCACGCACGAGATGTATTTCATTTGCATCGGTATAGAATTCGTTTTCTGGGTTTTTTCACACTTGCGATGTTCTCTAACGTTCTGTTAAATGAAACATACTAACGAGGAAGTGCTTTTTTCATACTTGTGTACCAGCTCCAAACGACGCAAATCATTGTCGTCAACACGTGCGCTATCCCAATTGTTCTTTTTCGTATTTGAAGTTTCGCCAATAACGTCGGTCGTCGCAGTTACTTGTACTTCACCATTCTCATTAGGATCCCGAGAGGCTACAGGTAAATAGTTTAACAGTTTTATAATTCACTATTTAGGGCTGAAATGTAGCTTATTTTTTATTTTGGTAACATTTTAGTGAACTCGATACTGTCATGGAGTCTGTGGTAAGAGGGAATTTTTTTTTATATTTACATTTTAAACAATTATATTTATTTTATTGAAGTAATCCAGTATATTGGTCATATACTAAACACAAAATTTACATTTTTAAAATAACAAATACTGATCCCCTTGAGCAGTTCCTCTAAAGTGGAGATCTTGAAAATGCTGGTACATCACGACAGGCGAACACTTACATGTATTAAAGAAGTTCAGACAGTACACGGGTAGCTTAGTAAGAAACTGGTTATTAAACGCGTCGAGGAAAAAAGATATCTATCATCAAGATAGATGAGAAAAACTGATGAAAAAAAAATGGTTACATAATTTCAGCATAACCATAATGACTATGTAATATAGAGCATTAATTTATTAAGGTAGATAAGTATTAATATAACGATTCTTAATTAATAGCCACAGTGAATAAGCAACTTAGAACACTAGTAGAGGCTGTTCACGGTAAACTGAGCCCTATGGAAAGCCCTGTTTAAGAACCACCTGCTTGCACGTCGCGTCGTGTATTATTCCGCCTTACGTAAAATTAATATTGTCATGGGCCTCATAACTTCATTCATGCATCAGCCAAGTGAACCTATGAAATTATTACAAAAGTAAGTATTTTACAAATCTCCTAGTTCTTACAATTAGATGCATTAAAAATAAAGAAAGTGAGAGAAATCATTTCAACTATCGCACATGTTTACCTAAGACTTTTAATTTGACTTTAAAACATGGAACTATTTTCCCTCCATCGATACCAACTTTACTGGGCGCATGTCACTCAGCGCGCCCGTTAAAAAATATATATGCAGGTAGTAGCAGTGACTTTTTTAAGGTTGATTTCAAAATTTCTCACTTTATTTTGAACGACCTCTATCCTAAGGCAGGTAAGTACAATATATATATTCGTACGGAACATGTTGGCGCAGAATAATTACTAGCTCTACCACTTTTTTAAATATCTTTATCTCTAATGTGTTATTTGTCTCCCAGTGTATTATAGAGCTTAAAATCCTGGGAAAGTGCATAGCTTTTCCCATATTCTGTTCGAGCTGCTCGGAGATAGAGTTTTATTTTTTAGTTTTAAAATTTTCCTTAAAATATTAAAACTTTTGAAAAAATATACGTTTCATATAACGAAACCGGTTTCATCTAAAAACGAAAATGATCGCATTACTTATGCAATGCGGAATCTTTCCGTGTTTCCTGAACCTTCCGGTTTTGGGGAAGAGCAATGAGAAAGTTATAGGAAGCGTTTATTGCCGCAGTTAACCGAAATAATCGTTCTTGTGGCAACTCGTTTTCGTAACCGACTTATGTAAAATAATGCTTTTAGTTATTTATTTGTAAAGAAATTCTAAAACGCCAAGAAAATTAAACTTTTCTTTTCATTTTGGCACTTCACAAATTTGTGAACTATCTTAATACCTAAACGATAAAATAATATTCACAAAATTAAAACATAATTTACAAATAAAACATTTTGCGAATTTTAAGAACAGACCAAACAAAAGTAAAAATTAATGTTAATTAAAATATAAACAGAAAAAATTGTTGTGTTGGTAATGCCTACGAAGAAATAGATCTTACATTTTTAACCTGAGTGCGCACGAATGTGGTGTATTGTCCCTTTGGTCCATTCTGAACCTGCCGAAAGGTGGGAATTGCTGATAATGATTCAGAAGTGAGATGCAGTGGAATAGCGGTGGAAGACAAGGGCTGGTGAATCTGGAGCATCCCGATAAAATCCCCACCGGCCAACGACAAAGTCAGCCATGCTTCTCACACGCAACCATGGTGAGTAGGTGACCACGGCGGGAGTCGAACCCGGATCTTCTCATGGTGGGAAGGCGGAGTTGTACACCAACCATGCTAAGAATGCAGAATTGGAACAGCCGCTTACATCAGCAGATTGAAGTCACAGACCAGCGACATGTGTCGGAGTTTTGGTAATCAAACAGTGCCTGCACTGTTAAAAACATAATTCCTTCATTTTTCCGGAAAAGTACTGGTATAAATTTATCAAAAAGGGGCCGAAAACTCTCCGTAACATTACGGACACAATAATTTTCAAAAACGGACTTTTCTGTTAAATTCACAAAACTTTCCGTGAATTCGTGGAACCTCTCCGTTATTTCCCTAGTTATTTTTCCTGTAATTCCAAATTTAAAAAAAAGAGATAATGAAAAATATTTATAATATTCGTTATGTGGGTGTTCCACTTTGTATAAAAATAATGTTCAAAAAAGTTAAAATATTTTATATTTGAGAAAGGTTTGAACCCGAATAAAACAATTTAATGTCCACGATTCCAACCACACACCTATAATTCTTGCATGGCAAGTAGCGTACAACTTTGGTATTCCCATTAGTCAAATTAGCAACTTTTTCCGTTTATATTGCAGTTATATAATTTTAAGTGTTGCTACATGTTACAGAGGCTTGATGCTAATTTCTAATGCTTTAGACAATAGGTGTAAGTGACATGGATATCCTAACTGCCGCAGAAACGATAATTTTATAGTTACAGTAACGAAGAAAGCTTCGTGTAGACTCGGCATTGTTCGTTCCCGAATACTAAAGCCATAGGAAATACGGAGACTTTCCGTATTTTGTATTTACGGAGCCCAACTCCGTTTTTCGTCATTACGGGTTGCATTTCCATATATTTACTGCACATTACCGTAAATATACAGACTTTTTTACAATGCGGTAACTTACTTTCCAGTCGGCAGCTCAGCTAATAGGGAAAGTTTCGCATAATGCAGTAGCCAATCAGAGGAATGATTCGTTCCAGAACCTCGCGCAGCCAATTAGCTAATGGGTATACACCATTCACGGCTACTTCACACTTTTCTGAAGCCCTGCTAAAGTTCTACTTCCAGGATATTCCTCCGCATCGTGCAAACTGAACTTAAATAAGTCAAAAAAATTACACCCAAAGGACAACGCACGGAATTAGTGTGCTCTCAGTTGTAGTAATATTTTGTATTCGAATTATTTCTTCCTAGGTGCTACCAACCCACATGTTTTCTCACAATTTTTATAAATAAACTAGCAAACCCGGCGAACTCCGTTTCGCCACCAGATGGCTTCGTTTTATGCAACATTTTGTTTGGTGATTAAAACATGAAGAAACATTTTTTTTATATTTGAAAAGGAAAAATTTTATTTCATTTCACAACAGTAATGAATTGAACTTTTCTAAGTAAATGAAAGTGAATCCAAAGTAAATACGTTTCATTGAAGTGCTTTTTTGTAAACCACATTTTTTGTTTTTTGGTCTGACGTTAACACAAACAAAGCGGATGGTTTCCCAACTCGTGAACACGCAACGTATAACTGCCCATGTGAAAAACAATGATTTTCTAAATTTATCCCGCAAACACTAAGCGATTGGCCTTGCGACTTGTTAATTGTCATTGCGAACGCAAGGCGAACTGGAAATTGCAATCGTTTGAAGTCAAACGGAAGATCAGTCGGAATCATTGGTATTCGAGGAATACATACATTTTCACCTGCGTACTTTCCGTTAATAATGGTTGCCTCAATCAAATTCGGCATAAGTCTTTTTACCGAAAGTCGAGTACCGTTGCAAAGTCGCGGTGGATTCAAATTACGCAATATCATAATAACTGTACCAACTTTGAGTTGCAAGTTATGTGGTGGAAATCCTGGTAACTCCAGAGAGTTCAAAAACTCCGTTGGATAATTTACTACATCATCGGGATCTCTTATGGAATCAACGGATTTGTATGTCACCAAATCGCCAGCAATTTTTGATTGAATGGTGAAATTCAGTGCGTGTACATCATTATTCTTTGCGGCAAGAATTGCTCGTTGACTTAACCAAGCATAATTCTGATAATTCTCACTAATGTTTGGGAAAACATTTTCAATAAGAGCTAATTGAGAGTCTACAAATCGGCAAAATTCGTTGGTAAGAGTAATTAATCCAGATGTCGCATCAACTGGGACTTTTCCATTTCCAACAGCTAACAATTGTTTGGAAAATTGTGCAGCACTTTGATCATTTTGAAGTTGAACTCTCATATTAGTGGTTAGCGATAATGTTTTTACGTTATTCCATAAAGGTGATGCCTTCAGGCAAGCATTCAATTCATCTGCAGGCGTTCCACGGGGAATTACTGGCAACGTCTGCCTGAAATCGCCTGCCAACAATATCATCAAGCCGCCAAAGATGTTGTTATTTCGCCGAAGATCCTTCAGTGTGAAGTTAAGTGCTTCAAGTGATTTCTTATGTGCCATTGTGCACTCATCCCAAACAATGAGCTTGCATTGCATCAACAATTTTCCCATTGCACTGGATCGGGAAATATTGCATGTTGGAATATCAATTGTGTTTAAATTGAGTGGCAACTTAAGCGCAGAATGTGCAGTACGACCGCCATCTAGAAGAGTCGCCGCAATTCCAGATGATGCTAACGCCAAAGCTATGTCACATCTTGATCGAATAGTGGCCAAAATAAATGAAATGACAAATGTTTTCCCTGTTCCTCCAGGTGCGTCCAGGAAGAATAGACCACCAGTATTATTGTCCACCGCTTGCATTAATGTTTCGTATACTTGTTTTTGCTGTTCATTCAGCAACGGCTCATTATTTCGAACGAATTCCTGCAATGAATCAACATTGTATTGCAGCTCTCGATTTAATTCTTGGTTGAATGCATCGTGCATCGATCGATTTGGCGCAATCATTCCTACTTCAATCAGTAGCTTGTTTGCAATAGTCAAGCATTGATCCTCAATCAGAATCAATCCTTCATTGTAGATTTCATCGGTTATTTGGATGTCAGGATTATTCGTTTGAATGCGCAAGCGATGCAAGATATCTTCACATATGTCGTCTTTGTATTTGTTCCATAACTGAATTGGTTGTGAAGGAAAACATGTGGTGATGATAATTGCGAACAGCGTTCGTATTTGGTACGCATTTGATGAAACAACTGAATCCGCAAGTGTTAAATCCCAATGAGAATCGTTCTCCAGCAAACCCAATAGTTGACATGCTTCTCNCTGTATGTAAAAAAAGATTTTCCCGCTTTTCTGTTAAAATTTTTCCTGAATTTTCTTTGCTATAAACCTCACGGAGCCCGAGACCTTTCCAACGAATGCAAAACCGTGGAAATCGGTTCGTGCGTTCTGGAGTTATAGCGTCAGGAAGGAAAACCCGACTTATTTTTATATAGTAGATATTATAAATAAAACATTATAATTAGCAAATAAAATATTGGGAACACTTTAATTTAAAAAAAAAAAATACTTTTATGATAGCAGGGGAATGAAACGATTGTGATACATGGTATATTTAGAGAATAACTAAAAACGTCATACATGGGGTGATTTATCAAAGGTTTGATTCAAAAAGTGCGAAGAAACTGTGAGTAGACTATACGCGCACATCAAAGTAACTGCCGTGCCATGTCACTCTTGTATACTTTTATTCTTTCCAAGGGACGTAAGGTTTATGAGATCACTTTCCTGTTTGTGCTTTGGCGTGAGTCTGTGTGTGTACCCCACTAAAAAATTTTGATTACATGAAACGAATTTTACCAAACCAGGTACAAATATAGTACTTAGTATTAACATCTGACTTGTATACTTCTCAATCATACCGGTTAGTTACTTTCAAAATGGTGACCATTTTAAATGTCATCTACGTTATATCTCGGGAACCATTAAACCTATGTAAAATAAATTTTTTAGGTTGGCAGTTCATAGTATTAGAATTGTGTGTATATGGATATCGTCANCATTAAACCTATGTAAAATAAATTTTTTAGGTTGGCAGTTCATAGTATTAGAATTGTGTGTATATGGATATCGTCAATGGTGCGCCATTTTGGAAGATAGCGCGTCATGAAAACATAAAGATGCTAGGTGATATCTCAAAAAATACTCAACCGTTTCTCGCAAAATTTGGCATGTATATAATGCTATACGAGGCAATGTAAACAAATGCGATTTAAAATGAGTACGCACTTATTTTAAAAACGGTAGTGATACAAATATTTGAGGTTTATTTGGTAATTTACCGTACCGTTATACTTAGTTCGACCAAAATTTTGTACACTGAAATATCTATTACAAACATCATATAGGCTACGCCAACATACAGCACATTTCGCCTGATATTCTGTAAGATAGCGCTAAATGAATAAATTAAGACCTTATGTCATAACTCGGGTAACATTTGACCGATTCTTACCAAATTTAGTCTAGAAGTTGTGCCAAGAAAAGGAATTTTAATTTATATGTTTTAAGTGGGNATTGACCGATTCTTACCAAATTTAGTCTAGAAGTTGTGCCAAGAAAAGGAATTTTAATTTATATGTTTTAAGTGGGCCAGTAACTCATTTTCAAAATGATGACCCGGCAAATATTTCAGGTTAGTAAACCCTATCATTCAAACCATTATATTGATTACATTTCGAGTTGATTCTACAAATCCTACCACCGTAACGCAGTTTACTGCATTCTTACATCATGTACGATGTTTCCTGTGTTCGAGTTCCGGGTAAGGCACATGTGTATTTGTAGTTGTCTCACTACTCTTGTACGTGTCTGTCAACGAGATATCATGGCCTATCTACCATCTACGCTTTTAAGAACTTTTCATTAAAATATATTTGCACATATGTAGAGGAAAGTCGGCTAATTAGTTATATCAGTAACTTCTTATCTTTTTTGCAAACCGCGGGCCTGTTACGAAATAGATAAACGTACAGAGATGGAACGGCGCGGCGTGGCGGTTCATTTGCTGCGGCCGTACCCATACTCTGATTGGCAGCGCGAGGCTCAGGGAAGGGGCATTGATTCTGATTGGATACTGCGTGCTACGAACAATTCCCCATTGGCTGGGCTGTCCGCTGGCAAGTAGGTTACCAGGGCTCAGACTGGCGAACGGCGTTCCGACATGTTTCTNCCCCATTGGCTGGGCTGTCCGCTGGCAAGTAGGTTACCAGGGCTCAGACTGGCGAACGGCGTTCCGACATGTTTCTGGCAGGTGAAGCCATTTTTCTGGCGTGTGCGGCTGAAGTTCGCGCTACAGGCTGCAATTTAACATCTGTGCTCTCAAGCGCACCGCCTGCTTGGAGCTTTTTTTAAGAGAGTTTGAGGCTCAGAAGCAAGCGAGCGATAAGGGCGGCATTGAGACGCCTACGCAGTGCCCCATCACTCCTACGCGCAGGGCGCTGAACTGGCATGCAGTGTTTCCGTCGTGNCGCAGTGCCCCATCACTCCTACGCGCAGGGCGCTGAACTGGCATGCAGTGTTTCCGTCGTGCTGCGTGTACCTATGCGATTTTAAGCTTTGACTGTACTATTTTATTACTGGAAAATCTGAAGCAAAATTCTGTGCATGTCACTATAGCAGTTTTGCATGTTTCTGACCAGAATATTATGACATACAGCAGTGTGCTACGTTGGAGGGCTCAAGAATGGCATGTATAATGTGGCTGATGTGTTGAGAAAGTTATTCGTACCTCATATAAAGCGTGTTTTCTATTCGTTGATCAATATACTGGGGGTTTCGTAACATAACGTGGATTTAAAGCACACTGCGACGTAATTCAAGCGCCAGATAAGCGGCGTGCTCTAGGCCATATTTCACAGGATTTTTTTAGTTTCACTATCTGAAAGAGAATTATATACGAACCACAAAAACGGAATTATTCGTAGTCAAATGATAACCCATTTCAAAATATAATACCGAAATGTCAGAAATTTTGGAATATGGGAGCCTAAATTTCTATGATCTTCATTAACTTTGCCAAATAAATTACATGCCATGGATCTATATCATATACACAACATATTAAGTAACAATTATATTTAACAATGGGTACTGGGTTACTGGTACCCTGAAACCTTTTTTAAAATAGGTATTGATGTGTTTGCCACATTATTTTTTTTTGTCCAAAAGAAGCTAATAAATATTATTTTCTCTTGGACGAATAATAATGTGTTGGCAAAAACATAAATACAAATTTTTTAATTAATTTATGATATCAGCACCAGAGTACTGATTTTTAAACACCCTTCATACTTAATTAATATATTGTGTATAAGATATAGATCACATGACATGTGAGTTAATTGGCAAAATTAATTAGGAGCATAAAAACTTATGTTCTTATATTTCGAAATTTTTGAATTTTTGGTGCAATATTACTAAAACTACAATAATTTGACTACAAATATTAACGTTTTTGTGGTCCTTATATCAATCTCTTTCAGATGATTAAACCAGTAGCATGTGGTGAACTGTTGAAAGGTAAACTGTGTTTTGCTCTGTGCTATACCTAATCGTTTGCTGTTCACACGTGGGCCAAATAAACATAGTAGTGCGGTCGACGTCACGGTGCGTGTGGGTGCCTCGCTGCTCTCTCGTGAGTGGCCGCAATACATTCAGTTTCTTCCGGATCCACTCTGGTTACTGGTTCCTGCTGCGTGAGCCTAGTGTGTACAGCACTGAGCAAGCACCAGCTTACCTTGCAACACTTACCCACACGCCACTTAATGAAATAAAAAATAATCATGAAATACGGCCTGAAACTCTTAACGTATTTTCCCGATTGCAGAATATATGAAATATTGGTCATTGCTGTGCTAGCACCAGTACAGATATCGCCTTTTCCGATGCAATACTATTGGTTGATGCTGACACACGAACTATTAAAGGATTGGCTGCTTCTTGTGTCATGGATCTACTGAAACTGATTCCATAGGTTACAAAGTGTCAGTAGTTATAAAAATGTCTTAAGTACTTTTTAAACCATAAATTTCCTCTTCTACAAAACGTGAAACAAAAAACAAAATGAATGTGAACATTAGGGATTTGAGTACTCTTTAGCGGTGTCAACGAGCCAGGTAATAGAGAGCTCGGGAGACTTAAGTCGGTGTTTCGCCGGCCCGGGGCGGGGACGAGCAGGCCGCAGAGGGCGGTCTCTAGCGCGCCGATTGCCTTGCGAATGCAAATCCCGTGGGAACTGTCATGTCGAGACGCCGCGTCGGAGGGGNGGTCTCTAGCGCGCCGATTGCCTTGCGAATGCAAATCCCGTGGGAACTGTCATGTCGAGACGCCGCGTCGGAGGGGTGTGACCGGGCGGTGGCTGTAGTTATGCCCGGCGCTCCTGAGGGGACGGCGCGAAGGCCGTTACCCACATCGCCCCTCGCAATTTACATGCTGATGGTGTGCGGCCCGCAGCGTTGGACGCGCACACCCGCGCAACATGAGGGGGAGGAGGGAGAGAGGATAACGCAGGGCAGAACAAGTTACGAAATTAAGGTCGCGCGTGAAATATTGCTTTCGGCGTTTGTTCGCGGCTCGAAGTTGGCTCTGCTAGAGCGGAAGCTTGTGGCTAGGGGCAATTACTATTAGGCCTTGCGAAAAAGCACTCCAGTAGGTTNTTGGCTCTGCTAGAGCGGAAGCTTGTGGCTAGGGGCAATTACTATTAGGCCTTGCGAAAAAGCACTCCAGTAGGTTAACGTACCAACTAGAACCTCATTGTGATATCTGCTGAAATGCTATTTATGAAATTTATAATTTTTAATGTCTGATGAATATAACGTCCTGTGTGTATCTCGTGAGAGAGAATTTCTTGTGCTGTGAGAAATTACCCACATTAAGTAATGAATTGATAAAGAGACACTAATACAAAATGAATGCATTTTGATTAAAAAAACTTCTCAAAACATTTTACAGCCTTTAAAGTATACCAGATAACAAGAAAATCTCACTGGCAATTAATTAAATTTTCAAAAAATATATATATCACAAATCTTTAAATACATTATCTTGAAGTTATCATTTGGTACAATTCACTAAAATTAAATGAAAAAACCAGACTCAGTAGCACATGTACGAAACTTTTAAAATAAATGTTCAAAGAGCCCAAATTTTCTCAAGCCAACCACCAAATTCAAAATTCAATATAAGAAAAATTGCTCTGATCCTAAAACAATGTCCCATTTACACACTAGCCCATTGCTACTATAAAACATGATTTCGCACTCAAAGAAAAAATCATGAAAGTTAAATGACAAAAGAATGAATTGAATGTCGGCGGAAACACATTAAAACGTTCATAGTGTAACAGGAACGCTGCAGGCCATCAAAGCTGTAGTGCAAAATACGAAATATTTAAAAAGGGGAGGGCAGTGTACTCCATGCTAAGATTACAATGGCTCATTAACCTTTGAAAATATATAACACCTATAGATGCGAGGAAAGGTGCATGGTGCGTGTCATTTAAGAAACTGTCCAACTGCTAACGAACTGGTAACGAGTAAAGCTCATTCCAATTTGACATCGACATCAGGCAACGCCAGACTTAAAAGGCTCACACATTTAGTATATAGGGAAAGAATTTAAGGTTACACTGAGTAGAGAACACAATATGCTGAGAAAGCGGCTGGCCAAAGGGAATTTCGAACGGGCACCAACATGAATTTAATTTTTCGCATATCTACATAAACTACCTCTATATTAACCCCGGATAACCTGATTCACACCACAAAAGTCAAATACAATCCTAAGTCACCATGACCAGGGAGACACGGTGAAAAATAAGAAGCGAAGTGACCCGAAAAACGATATACCGGCGTATTTAAACAGAACAACATATCCTTAGCGCATGCGCGGGGAAGGATAGGTAGGTGTTGAACATGGAGAATCAACACTGAGGAGGAATACAGAGAAGGAATCGATAGGTGACGTCACAGCCGCTCCGTCTACGCACGTGAGGGTAGACCTGAGCTCACAGCCCGGCTAACACTGTAGACTGACGACCGGAAATAAGACCCAGAATGTAAGCGACCACCAATAATATCTAACCACCTTTCAGCTCTGTTGATACACCCTGGCAGATACTTACTAAGACCCTGCTCAGCAATGTATAAATTAACAGACTGAAAACCAAACATAACATCTAGTTACTGATAGGCATCAAGAAATGAACATAGTGGTAGCTCAGAGTCGCTCAAATATTTAATAAAACGGATGGAAGAAAGTTTCGGTATAATAGAATGATCAGACAAATTTTCAAGGGTAAATATGAATTTCATAGGGATTTGCTTTCCAATCCAAGAAATAATACAGGTGATTGATGCCGACACTTGGTAGCAAATATTACGTTAGAGCAAGGCAAATTAAGTTTTCTAGTGAAAATAATTCGATTCTGCAAATATTCAAAATAAAATTCTAAAGTTTTACTCATTCTCAAGCATTAAGATCTTAATATCACTCAGGGAGATAGTGTTAACTTTCTGCAACTAGTATAAATATTTAATTATTAAGTGGTGCATAATAAATAAAATTGTAATTTTAAATGAGCTGCACGTTGCATAAATAGTTCAAACTCAGCTGGAGCTCTCATATACGCTGCTGTAGTGGTCTCTCTTGTGATCTTGATATTTACAATATATTTTACTGCACGATAAGTTTATGGGCTTATATTTGCACACTTTAGTCCCAGCGATAAACCAACATGTTCAACAGTCTAAAAACATTCGCCGAAAAACTAAAAAAATTTCAACAATCTCGTTTTAAATCTGTCTTCCTTGTATGCTAGCTAGTANGATCTTGATATTTGCAATATACTTTAATGCACGAGAAGTTTATGGGCTTATATTTGCACACTTTAGCCCCAGCGATAAACCAACATGTTTAACAGTCTAAAAACATTCGCCGAAAAACTAAAAAAATTTCAACAATCTCGTTTTAAATCTGTCTTCCTTGTATGCTAGCTAGTATCGCCTCACAAAGTTACAAAAACAATTTTAAGCATAACAAAATGTTGGCAACTTTTACTTTGCCAGAAATATTAATTTATTTACAAATTATTACTTAACACTAAATTCCTATCTCGTGTAAATAAACCGAATTGGCATTTATGATAGCAGATGATATCCTAACATCCTATAAATTAAACAGATAATTCCGTCAGCATACACATGTGGTATTTAGGTTAAAGAAACAAATTACGATCTCAAANCCTATAAATTAAACAGATAATTCCGTCAGCATACACATGTGGTATTTAGGTTAAAGAAACAAATTACGATCTCAAACCACGAAAATAATAAACGAAATACGTGTAGATTTATCATGTTCTACACTGCTCCGACGATAATACAGAACGTTAGATTTCAGCAGCTATAAAGCCAATTATTAAACTATCATTACATCAGGTCTTAGATATATATCTTATTAATTCGACACAAACTTAACTGGAAGCCTACGTGCCAGTGTGTAGTGTAGCATACGTGTAGTTACGAGCGGTGGTATTTTTTAAATATTTGATATAAAAGTGATTAATTTACCTTGAGCAGCCTTTATCAAATAAGATGCTCACGATTATTTAAATATAATTTAAATCTACACTTGAAAAAAGTCATTGTACCGTAACTGCACATATTGTAAAACAAGCACTGACTGAAACGATCATGGTAGAAATGGCAGTGAATTACAAAAGAAGTTCCATGTCTTGAAGTCGTATTAACCGTGTAATATTTAAATTTGTGGGCACTTTGACTCATTTCCTTAAAGCCATTAGATCGTGGTCAAAATGGTTACAGCCAGGAATGATGTCATATTCAAATAACGTAATCATTAAAGTGGGAAAATGCCCCTTAAAACCTAGGCAGTGTGTAAGCAGGCCGGCAGCTCAGTTCCACATACATTCANTAAAGTGGGAAAATGCCCCTTAAAACCTAGGCAGTGTGTAAGCAGGCCGGCAGCTCAGTTCCACATACATTCATAAATCATCCCTTCAGACTTGAGAAGTTCACATGCGCTATACTAGCGTCCATTACACAACACGTTGATACCTGCCAAATGCTGAAGTTTGGAAGTAGGTATTGATTCTGCT
>NQII01008395.1:1817-69370 GCA_002778355.1 Clitarchus hookeri | reverse complement strand
TCTTGAAGGGTATCCCACTCATCTGATGGCACTAGCATCTCAACTTCATCACCTGTTGTTGTGGATGACACTGAAGCATGTGTGAAGCCTGCTTTCCTAAAGCAGTTGGCGACAACTGGCTGTGGCATGGATGTCCAGGATGCAGCAGTCATGTGCATTGTTGTCAGCAAACTGATTTTCTTAAGAGGCTTCTTAGCCTCGAGATCACGGAGGAGTGTTTTACAGAGGCGTGATCTGAAATGATGTTTGAAATTCTTAATGATGCCTTGATCCATAGGCTGCAGACATGCTGTAGTGTTTGGTGGCAAGAACTCAATACGGATATTCCGGAGTACACTTGTTTCTGTTGGATGTGCAGAACAGTTATCCAAGAAAAGGATGATTTTCCTGTTCTGAACACCCATTTTAGCATCCAGAAAATGTAGATACTGAAGGAAAATTTTGCAGGTCATCCAGGCATTCTGATTACTTTCGTACCTGCAGGGCAAAGTTTTGATGTTTTTAAAGCACCTGGGTTTTGCTGCCTTTCCAATCACGAGAGGAGGGAGCTTCTCGCTGCCATCCATGTTTGCTCCCAGCAAAATTGTTACTCTTTCCTTTGATCGTTTGCCACCTACACACTTTTCTCCTTTGAAAGAGAATGTTTTATCGGGAAGCAAGTTAAAAAAAAGTGCACATTCATCCACATTGAAAATATCTTCTGCAGCATATTCTTGCAAAATGGAAGCACAGTCGTTTTCCAGTCGTCTGCGACAGACTCATCAACACTAGCACCCTCGCCACTTACCGTCTTGTACACAATACCGGTGCGTTTCTTTAACCTATTGATCCAGCCATTTGAAGGAGTGAAATTGTCTACACCTAATCTCAAGGCTATTTCCGTTGCCTTTTCTCGCAAAATTGTTCCATTTACAGGCACATTTTGGGAACGCACTTGCCTAAACCACTCTAGCAACCTCTCGTTAACCTCTTCATATTTCCCACAGCGTATCTTCTTCACAGTGATTGATCGCGTGGAGCATTCTTTTATGATTGTGTCCCTATTTGAAACGATTCGGTTCAGAGTAGTCACTGGGATTTCCAAATCACGAGCAATTGCTCTTCGTGTTCTACCGGGATTACTGTCCACGTGCTTGATTAAATTTAACTTTTCCGCTAATGAAAATGTCTGTCTTTTCTTAGAGGCACTCATTTTAATGTTTACTTAAACTGTTTCAACGACAAATTAATTTTCACTACGTAAACATTAACAGACTACGTAAATATTAACCACTTTCATCCATTTACATTCGCGTAAAAAAATAAACACGTGGAATAAACACGTGGTGTGATTCCATAGATGAATGCATACAAGTAAAGCGCACCATATTTGTGTGTGCAAATGTGGCCGCTGGCGACATCTTTAGTATTCCAGACGTACTATGTTGTGCACACTGTGCTTCAGTGCCTAGCCAGAGAATCTCAAAGTGTAACCGCTTGATGGTGGTTACTCTATGGCATTTACGAATCAAGAAAATACCGAACTAATGTAAACAAAACGTGTGAGTATGTAATGAAATACTTTCAGTTGTGAAAGTAAGTTATGTGAAATGGTTTGGTGACAGATATAAATTACTGAATCAGAAACAGTGTGCATTATTCGCGGGAAACTGAAAACCTTATTTCCGGGAATGTTTATTATTGTTCTTATGGAAGAACCGTCGGGACCAGAAAAATCCTGCACTATAGATGGGAAAACCTTTTAAATGGGAACCTTATAGGCGGGTTCCACTGTATCTCTTTCCTCGGGTTGTGCGTGGGTAGGGGTCCATGATATTGACGGCGATGTGGGTCCAGGGTGTTTTCGGCCAACGTGATGTGTATTGCATCTTCGGTGTAGGGTATACCTTGTTTTCTTAACAAGTCCGGCACCTGGCGACGTATTCCCTCACATCTCGACTAATTCCTTGCCATGCGTATCTGTTGTTCAGGGCCTTTGAGGTCTCGTGAAAGCCCGGATGCCCTGCGTGGGGGTGATCATGGTGGTGTTCACAGATACTGGTTCGTAGCTCGTGGGGACCCAGATTTTCCATTGATCTGTTTGCGGGTGCAGTTTCGCCCAGATTATGCCGTCTCTTCCCTCATACCGGTCTGGATATCTCCTCATTAACTCCTGTAATTTGGGGTCGGCCTGCTGTTGGTCTCGTAACAGATCTTTGTTTTTGTAGAACTTTATTAGCTGTAGTTCCACATCATCCGGCCATGAGAGTTTTGGCGGAGAGGGGGGCAGCATTCGCTCCCAGTCGTCAGTTTCTGTCTCTTTGTTGGGACTCTGTGGTCGACGGGATAAGGCATCGGGCAGCTCGTTGTTCGAGCCTGGACAATGCTGTATGGTGAATGAGAATTCCATTAAAAATAAGGCCCACCCACCCAATTTTGCTTTTTCATTACTCTTGGTGTTAAGCCATGTAAGGGCTTTATTATCAGTTCTGAGAATGAATGGTCGGTCCTCAAGGTAATAGTGGTTATTGCAGACTGCTCAAATAACCACCAAGAACTCCTGCTCAGTACTGTGGTAGCGGTGTTTGGTCTCGTTTAGCATAGTACTAGCATCGCTATAATTCGTCGCTGGTTCTGTGACTGCTCCTGGTATAGGACAGCAGCCATTCCGGCTCCGCTTGTGTCAGTCTGTAAAATTAGGGGTAATTCTGGCATAGGCCGGTATAGCATGGTTATGTCGCCATATCGCGCCTTTAATAATTTGAATGCTTCTTCGTGTCTGTCTGTCCACTTCCAGCGAGTTGATTTGAGTAGGAGTTCCTTGAAGGGGGCCATAATGGGGGCGACATCTGCTATAAATTCTCGTAGCCAATTACATAATCCCAGAAAACGTTTCAATTGTCTCCGGTTAGTTGGTATTCTAGCCTCCTCAATCTCTCTCACTTTCTCTGACTTTGGATAATTCCCGTCCGGGGTAATTATGTGCCCTAAGTATTCTACCCGGGTCTTCCCGAAGTGGCACTTCTCCGGTCGGTACGTGAGCCCATGGAGTTCAAAGCGCTCCAGGACTGTTTGCAAGTATACCTGGTGTTCTCCCCATGTGCGCGAATGTACAATGACATCGTCCAGGTATACTAGGCAAAATTGGACGCTATAGCCCGTCAAAACTACTGCGGACATCAGTCGTTGGAAAGTAGCGGGTGCATTCTTCAACCTGAAGGGCATTACGCAAAACTGCAGGGTTTCGCCTTCTGGGGCTGTAAATGCCGTATATTTCCTGGACCCTGGGTATACCGGGATTTGCCAGTACCCACTGCGCATGTCTAGAGTGGAGAATATATGTGCGTCACCTAGGTCGCGGAGCATATTAGCCAAGTTTATAGTTGGGGATGCTATAGGGTATGTGATATTGTTTAATATCTGGTAGTTGACACAAAAACGGAGTTCTCCATCTTTCTTTGGCACAAGTACCACTCTGGCGTTATATGGCAAGTCAGTTGGCTCCACTATTCCTTGCGATTTCATCTCGGCTACCTGGTCTAATATGATTTGCCTGCAGTAAGTGGGTTGCCTGGACGGCAGTAGATGGGGTGAAAATCTTTTACCCAGATTTCATGTTGGATGGCCGTGGTCTGATGTAATCTGCCGGTATGCTCGAATACGGCTACGTGAGTGTTGAGTATCCACAATAATTACCTAAGTTGGTCAGCTCCGAGTTGGTGGTTTACCTCCTCACTGCAGATTTCTTGTGGTTTTTGCGGGTTTATTGGGGCTTCCCAGTTTATGGTCCTATCTTGTTTGCCTAAATATAGGCGCTGTTGTCCGCAGTCGATTATACAATCTTGGCTTGTTAGCCAACGTTGCCTGAGGATAATCTCTCCACTAAATGTGGTGCGCAAAGGAATTCAGTTTGGTCTTTTCCACCTCCGTGGATACTGGCAACATAATAGTGCCGTCTATGGTCAGTCGTGACTCAGACTCGGTTATTGGAATTATTCGGGAGTTTTTCTTTATCCGGTTTTTATGTTCGGGAGTTAGCAGCTGGCTTTTAATGAAATTGCCGGTTGCGGCCGTGTCCAGGACTGCCTTATGATTATGGTTATTTATGCGGACTTCGATCCGAGGGGCGTGTGTTTCCGGCCTCAGATTGCTTAATGTTAAATTTGGTTTCGCCCTTTCACTTATGCTGGCGCCGACGGGCAACTCTGTGTCCCGGCGGCGGCATTTCCCGGCTCCCTCTTTCCACCCTGATGGCTCCCCTTCCCTATTTTGAGGGGGACAGCCGTGGTGTCTTTTTCCTTAGCGGCTGCTATGCGGTTTCTTACTGTGGGGCAGTCACTGTGCAGGTGTCTCTCAGGGCAATACTAACACTTCGGCGGCAATGATTGTCCCTCTGCGCTTCTAGTAGGTTTGCTATTCTTTGCCGTTCGCGCCGTGTGGGCGGGCGGCAGGCGTGTCTGAACATTTGCTTTCTCCTGTTCTTCGTAATCTAGCTCCCCTTCATTCGCTCTCTCTACCAACTCCTCTATTCCCGTCGCCCGCGGGTGTCGAAGAGCGCTTCGTATGGCTGGTATCAATAACTTTGTAATGATACGCACTCCCTTGGCCTCTGTACTTTCGGGAGCGATTCGGGATTACATTTGCTCTTTTCTCCTAATAAAAATCTCTGCTTCCTCTTGCCTTTGCTGTTTTTGTGTTTAAAAGTCTGTTCTTAAGGCAGTAAGTACTTCCTCCTCTGCGAACTTATTGTTCAGGCGGGTAGCGAACAGCTCCCAGCTCGTCACAAACTCGCCATATTTGTTCCACCAGATAAGGACGGCACCTTTTAACTGCTCTCGTGTCTTCAGCACCCACCGTTTATTAGGAATCCCGCCGGCCTTAAATTCATGTTCACAATTATTTATAAAATACACCGAGTCTTCATGGGGCCTGCCTGAAAATTCGGGCAGTACTATTTCTTCGGGCATTCTCCGCGTCTGTTCTACGTGGCTAGCGGAGGTTCGATCCGGGGGTGAAAGGTGTTCCCCTTCTCCTTGGTTTTGGCTCGTTCGTTGCTCTCGGCATTTCCGGCTGTTGTATTGGGTGCCTTCCGTAGGTCGGAATGTCTGGGGCCAACCGATACACTTATTACAATAGCGCTGGGAACAGAGGCTGCACCGGACTGTGTATAGTCCTGCCCCGCTACAAAATGGAGCACTGCATGGCTCTAGTTGAGGAATTTTGTCTCCTCTTCCCCCATTTCTCGTCCACGGGTTCTCTAGGGTTCCTTCGGCTCTCGCATTCCTCCCCTCCGGTGTTTTGCTGATAGGCGTATCCTCCATACTTTTTGCCCGCCGTCTATAGGAATCGCTATTCTGCCGGCCTAGTACACTTGCCTCATCTACTGTGAATTGCTCGTTAGGCGCCACGAGGTGTTTATCACGACTCCTCAAAGTCTGGGACATTCTGGCTAGCTAGGTAATTCGGTAAGGGTGGGACCCCTTTTCTCGGGTATAGTTTGATTCTTGTTTCGGTCTCCACAGACTTATCTACGCCAGACGTTGGGCGCCAATTTAACTTGACTTTATTCCCCACCTGTGTGATACAGGATGGTTCATAGGCTCTCAGTTAATGTTACAAGGCACAGACTAGGGTCCCTTGAAGGTTGGGGGTAACAGGGTAACATTAAGGTAGTCATTTTGTGTTACAATTTAGTGGTTTGTTATATTGTCATGAAATTAAACTTTACAGAAACAATTCCGAGGTGGTACCGTAATTAACGTATTTGTGCTAACTGTAGTCTGTGTCTTGGGGGTGGCACCAGGCGTCGGAGGAGTTTCTTTGGGTGACGACTTGATACTTATCTAGTCTTATAGTACTGGGCTGTTGTCGGCAGGCTGAGGTCTGGTGCTTCGGGCTGCCTTTGAAAAGGCCCTGGTTGCGGTGACTTCGCTCCACGACTGTGGCTCCGGGTACGCCTCCACAACACGCTTCTTCTGGTACTCCCGATCCGACTTGCTCTTGCGCACTTCTGAGTCAACTGACCTGGTTCAACTGATCCCTCCCTTATCTCACAACTTGGCTTTTAAACTCTTGCCATCCCTCCTTAGAAACTTACACTTGTCTTCCCTTATTAGGGGAGTTGGGAGGTGCCGAAAAATGGCCACATCCTCCACGTGCCAAGGCTCTTGCCGGTGGAGGGGGAAGGGGGTGACCTACGGTGCCACTGACAAACCCTGTCAGCTATTTCTCTGTGCGTATCACCCTTCAGCACGTGTTTTAATTCTCTCCTGGGCGGAAATCGCCAGACTATCTTGCCCTTTCTTTGGGGTGTAAAAGTTTCCTGGGGTTGTGTTCGGGGTGGTTGGCGGTGGGCCCATGTTACAACCTCGACACGTGTAAACTACTTCCCGTGCTCCGGGCTGCCTTCGCCGTAGGCGTTAATGGCTGACACGTGTCTCGTGTACTCCAGCGGAAGGGGTGGTTTAGGGTAGGATATGGCGTGTGTTGTGACAGCTGAGCTTCTACATTGAATATGGCACGTGTCAAGTTGATTTGCAATACAAATGCAAATGTTATAAAAAATTGAATTAGTGAAAAGTTGCTGCATTTTAGTTTTCTTAATTGGTGGTGGGTTCAGAAGAAGAAGGTGAAATGGAGATACTGTATTAACCCGAAAATAATGCAATTGTTTTTACTCTAATTTTCTGTTACGAAAAGCGGGGGTTGCATTTCACGAACTTACATCTGCCAGATCAGAGAATGACACACAGATAATAATAGGTCAGATGTTGGCAAGGTCACGGCACAAGCTAAGTGGCGGAATGTGAATTAACAGCACTAGTAGTCCACTGGCCATGCTGTCGAGTTATCGATTTTTCTCTCGTCTGCCGATTGCTGAGTGCCATGTGCTTCTGTACTTTTTTCTGGGGTGGTGTGCTTTGTTTATGAAGTGTGTCTAATACATACTTGGTTTTGTTGTGGAGTCAAGAGTACCATTTCACTATAATAAAAGAGAATTCTTTTTTAAAAATTCTGAAATGGATACAGTTGAAAAGTGGGGCACGACTCAAAAAACAGTGTCAAAAGGGTTGCAGCACAGCTATGACGCCAACTTAAAAATTATTAGGGCAAATTATGCCGTGCAAACGAACAACTGTCAAGCTGCTCAGAAATACGGTGTGACTGAAAGTAATGTGCGTAATTTGAGAGTGGATTTGAATCGTTTAGAAGATGCAAATAGCGCACGGATAGCGCTCAGGGGGCCAAAGAAAGGCAGTTTCAATGAAGTAGAGCAACGAGTCGTAAACTTCATTAAAGAAAAGAGAAAAAAGGGGGTGCCGATTTCACGAGATGTGGCAGGATGCAAGTGACAAACGACTGAAACAACAGCAGCGGTGGTGTTACTGGTAGCAGCATCACACTCAGTGATGATGAATGACACTGTTACTTAACATCACCACCACGTAGCACTATGCAGTGTTAATTTAATGTAAATACAGTAAAGCACCACGTTAATGAACATTTCATTATAATAAAAAACTGTTTTGGTCCCGACAGAAGCCAATGCGATGGATTTTTCTTTCATTGTAACTAGTGATGGGCGAGTTTGATTTTTACAGCTTCGAGTCAAGTCAAGTCGAGTTAAAAGTTGCATGAAAGTTGAGTCGAGTCAAGTCAAGTTCAGTTCAGTATAAAAATTTTTTAGTTAAAATCGTGCACCATAAGTGTAAATGTGTGCATAGGTATAACACCCACCCCTTTTAACATCCTTCTCCTCTTATTGTCATAGTTCACCAAGAAAAATTTTAGGACTAGTTTCTACTGATAAGAATAATTCTTTGCGAGGATGTAACTACGTATGGACTGTGATTACAATGTGGTGTGTATTATGTCTCATGGTGGCCATGTTTTTGTGAGGTCTTTATAGGTTAATTATTGTCGACTGTGCAAAGTTTAAAACTAAAGATGAATAGAAAAAAGCAGTATTACTACCAGACATTCCGGGAATCATACAGTGTAGAGTTACCATGTATTATAAAATCAGACAAGGGCGATAGGTTTGGCTTTTGTAGTATATGTCGATGCAACATAAACATTGCACATGGTGGGAAAACAGATATAATTGTATACATTAAAAGCACAAAGCATCTCGCCAACATAAAGTGCCAGGAATAAAATCAGAAGATTTCTAAGTTCTTTGCAAAACCTGGAAATGTCGATTCGGATGTTACACGAGCAGAATGCTTGTTTATTTCTTTTTTGGTAGAGCACAACTTTCCCCTAACTGCCACAGTTCATGCAGGTTTACTACTAAAAAAATGTTCCCGGACCCGGAAATTGCAAAGAAGTATGAATGTGGTTGTATAAATATCTTAACAATTATAAAGGAAATGGCTTCTGATGCAAAATCTAGTGCAGTACAATGTTTGCAGAATGCACCGTTTTCTGTTTCAACTGATGGAAGTAATGACACCAATTCAAAGTTGTATCCCATTGTAGTGACGTTTTACGATGATACACAGGAGAAAATTGTGAACTCTGTTCTTTCTACCCCTGCCTTGGAAGAAGATTCTACTGGACGGAATATAGGTAATTTAGTGCTCACACAGTTTGAATGCAATAACATTCCTATTGAACACTGCGTGCCTTTTTGTGCGGATAATGCAGCTGTAATGGTTGACTATAAAAATAGTGTTGCAGCAGTGTTGAAATAGAAACACCCTGGACTTATTGTGATTGGTTGCATTTGTCAGCTGATAAATTCATCTGCAGAAAAAGCTGTATCTGCTTTGCCAGTACAAGTTGATGACATTCTTGTGGACATTTTTTATTATTTGGAAAAAAGTTCAAAGAGAAAAGAAAGGTTAAAAAATTTTAAGAGCTCCATGATACAGAAGCGAAGAAAATACTCAAGCATGTCTGTTCAAGGGAGAGGTTGTAAATGATAAACCTTCATCTTCGAGCCTCACCTCGTACAAAATTCCCAAACTACAATCATCATCCTGTTCAACCTCTGATGGGATTTGTCAGAAAAACATAAATGAGAAAAGGAAGAATTTTGGTTCTGCTACTGATTCCAGCAAAAAGAGAATTTCTCTGACATCAGCAAACAGTGATGCTCCTACCAAATGAATTCTTCAGTCAGTATCTCCACACATTCATATTTTGCGAGAACTGTTGGTTGATTATCTAAAAGCATTGCTATTAAATTTTGTGAAAGCAAAAGCTGTGAAAAGTTGCTCATTATTTGAAGTCAACTATCACTCTATGCATTGAATTAGTAATAGCAGGAAGTAAAGCATCAAACATTGTGAAAACACTTGAAGAAAAGAAAAAAGTAATTTTGTTTGCATCTGTCAGGACTTATTTTGTTACTGCATGTGACTACATTGTTCACAAATTCCCCATAAAAAATGAAGTTTTGAAAATTGCAGCTGTGGCAAGAGTGAATATGAATAATCTCTACAATGCCAACTTCTCTTGTGTTCGCTACTTTGTGGATTTGTTTTCTTTGATTTTGCCTGTACGAGAAGGTGAAACTAAGGATGCAGCTATGGACGAAACTGAAAAACTATTCTCAACTCTTCAGATATACAACATTTCAGCCCTTAGTGCTACGGGAGATAGTGATGATGTTAAGTGGGCCAAGTTATCCAGGATTCATGCTGTTGATGGCATTTTAAAGTACAATAAAATATGTAGAATAATGTTTTCCATCCTGTCCATTCCACACAGCAATGCAGAATGCAAGTTTTTTTCAGTTTGGTGAAGAAAAAAAACAGGACCCAGTTCAGATCCTCCAAATCTAATGACACTATAGAATCAATTTCGGTTTTGAAATGCAGGAAATCAGGCTTATGTTATGAACAAAATTTTAGTGCAGAATTCCTAAAGAAAGCCAAGAAAGCAACAGCTGTTTCTTTAAAACCACAGTGTTCCATTTCAACATAAACAGCAGAATACAACACAACATAGCAAAAGTAGATAATATTTGTATGACTCCATAGTGCTCTAATTTAATTAGGAATATAGTTTTAGTTCATTATTTTAGTGCAAATTTAACCAATTAAGCTAACAACGCAATGCAGATGTATTGGAGAAAGCTACGGGTGCTAGTTACATCTTCATAATTGCTGTGCTCTGATGCTTCGTCTCACACTCCACTGAAAGTGGAAAGGTAATAAAATATTGACATATTATGTTTTTTAGTAATGTTAATAGTGTAGTAAAGCGTAATGGGCTTTTTTCATGTTAAGCGGTAGTATGTATGGTAATCCTGCATTGTTTAGTTTTTTATTCAAAAATTTAATAATTTTATTGTGTTTACAAAATCTTCCTAATTATGATTTCCTAAAGTTGGCAGGTATGCGTACCATTTAAACTGCTTTGGTATGCTGTGAAATTTGATAAAAGCTGAATAAAATATTATTTTGCGATGCCATATGGATTATGTTGCTTTTGAATGCTAATAGATAATTTTCTGTTGAAGATAAATCATCTACAAAATTTGTAATCAAAAATCTTGTCAATTTTTTGGTGAAAAAATTACTTTTGTGTGGTTTATAACTGTTACATAACCGGAAATACACTTATCAATAGACGTATTTAGATAGGCCTACTGTATTGTAGCAGAATATAGTTATGCTCCTGATACTGGAAACGTGTGGGTGTAAATTATAATAAACATCCAAGAAGTAATGGAATTATCAGTAAAATGAATGTTTATGAGCAACTTGCTCATAGTGCAATATAATTACAAAAAAAAAAAATTTAAAATTATTTTATTAAATTTTAAATATTGTTGTTAATACAATAACGATGAGTTGTGTAGCCATAAATGTCTTATACACTACACCTCGTTTAATATTTCTGTGTAGGTGCTTTCACCACAGAGTACTTCACTATAACAAACAAGCAAAATTTCATGCCCCTTCAAGTTTGTTATAGTGAAGTTTTACTGTAATAGTGAGAAAACCTAAAATAGTTCATATAAAATGTTATATTCTGACAGGTTAAAATTTTTGTTGTACACCTAGGTGAGTTATTCAGATTTAATATTTTTAAATTTGTTTTAATGTAATATTTCCAGTGCCATGTAAAACCTTTTTCTGGGCACTTAGTCTAAGNTGCCATGTAAAACCTTTTTCTGGGCACTTAGTCTAAGTGTTGGGGGTTGCATTATTTTCTGGTAAATATGGTAATGTACAAGACTGATAACATCTCAAGTTACAGATAGTACTGTAACTGTAACACACATTTAGAATGTGATGTGGATCTTCATTGCAGTGCAGGTAACTTAGTTACAGCCTGCAGATTCTGTACTTTGAATCAGTGTAATGTAAAGAATAAATNATGAGTTGTGTAGCCATAAATGTCTTATACACTACACCTCGTTTAATATTTCTGTGTAGGTGCTTTCACCACAGAGAACTTCACTATAACAAACAAGCGAAATTTCATGCCCCTTCAAGTTTGTTATAGTGAAGTTTTACTGTAATAGTGAGAAAACCTAAAATAGTTCATATAAAATGTTATATTCTGAAAGGTTCAAATTTTTGTTGTACACCTAGGTGAGTTATTCAGATTTAATATTTTTAAATTTGTTTTAATGTAATATTTCCAGTGCCATGTAAAACCTTTTTCTGGGCACTTAGTCTAAGTGTTGGGGGTTGCATTATTTTCTGGTAAATATGGTAATGTACAAGACTGATAACATCTCAAGTTACAGATAGTACTGTAACTGTAACACACATTTAGAATGTGATGCGGATCTTCATTACAGTGCAGGTAACTTAGTTACAGCCTGCAGATTCTGTACTTTGAATCAGTGTAATGTAAAGAATAAATTACATCAGATATCAGAAAGTTAAATTGAGAAAGAAATATTGTAATCCCCACCTCTTAGTAAATACTAGAACTTTCATGTACCTCTATCTTAAAAATGTAACAAAATCCTTACCATTTCTTCAAGTTTTTCATTATGTACATTAACAAAAAAAAACACATTATCAAATAGACTCAAAGTACAAAATTAGACTTGTGTAGTACCATCAATGGTACTGCAGTGTAACTATACTTCAAAATGTTTGCTTCCTGCACTCTTAAAAATGACACGAGTGGACTACAAAATAAAATTAAAGCTTTATTAAATACCTTAAGGAACAAAACACAAATATGTATGAGGGAAGCTTTCCCAACTTTAATTTTATGTATAGTTATTTTTGCAATATAATAAAAATAAGTATGTACAAAAAAAATTTTTGTTGATAAAACATTATGAACTTAAATTTTTGGTTTAGTATGACTTTCAGCAATTGAATATCTTATTTGAATTTGATTTAATTTTGATTTTTAATTATTGGATCTGATATGTTGAACATTTACACATTTCTAATTCACAGTAATTGTTATGTCTGACCTGATGCATCTTCTTTATTTACAGGCCACACACGCACCCAGCACGAAGTTCGCTTTCTCACCAAATCGTGGAGGTGTGGTAAGGTGTTGCGAAACAAGTCAACCATTTACGTGAACATTGGTGAAGTCCGTTGTGTAACACCTGTTTCTTTGAAATAATAATTTCTAGAAATTGTTACCTCAAGTTTTCACAAAAAGCTTTTTCATGATATCAGTTGATTTCTTTAAAATATTTATTTGTGGAAATTTTTACATCACAGTTTTCAAATAAAGGATTTATCAGAATATCAATTGAAGTATTTCTTAATTAGCATACATAATTCTCCTCTATTGCAAAAATTTCTGCATGGAGGCTACTGTAATAGAGACGTGCCTAGTGCAGATCTCATGTAAAACTTAAACCATACAGAAAGGATTCTGACTCTTGACAACTGTCCCCGCACTTTGCTTGCAAGAAGTATGTACATAACAACCACCCTCGCATTTTGTAAGAACTACAAGCATCCCACACACATGCTTTTCAAATGCACCAAAGCCATTGGATGTGTACGATTCTACAAATAAGTTTTTTCAGAATTATTTAATTCTTTAAGAACTTTTAACAAAATATTTGCCAATCACAAATCAGCTAACTAGAACAATACCACTCCCTTTTGCTTCCTGTTGGCTAACAGTACAGTCATAGTGAAATTACTTTATACATATTGGTATCTCCAAAAATCACATTTTTAAGTTAATTACTGCACATTGTTTACAATACAACTGTCTTTTATTTTGTAAACGGTTACACCTCAAGCACTAATGTTTTAACATTTATTTGGGATAATTCAGTATGAAAATTTGCTGGACTATGGCATTTTCACCATGTGACTCTTCCTGAGAAACCACATATTTTGAGTTGTGTTGTGACACTGCTGTGCTGAGGTAACAATATGTGTCACCTGCTCTACGTCTTGGTTTTCAGAGATGAAGCACGGAGTACAAGACAGACATAGCTGCAGTGAAGAGCACACCAGAGTTTTGACACTGTAAAACTGTGACTGCATAGCGGGGAAAAGGCAGGAGGCAGTAAAACACCAGTAAAGGTGTCATTTGATCAGAAAATCAACCACCAAATAAAAAAACATACAAGAATGGCAAAGCTAAACCTAAAACTCTGTCAGGTAATTATTAAATGGGGTAAGCCAGTCTTGTATAGATAATATGTAAAATGAGATCCATAGTGAAATATCAAGTTTTGGCTAAAATCTGGTGTCTTCCAAAGTTTTTATGGCAGAAACTATTAGCACCACCAGAAATAACCCAAGTAATCCCTGCTTTTGCCAACACTGACATGCCAGAGGCAGAGTAATCTTGGTAGGGGTATTTAAATTTTACATTCATTGCCATGGATTGTAGAGAAAACAGACTTTCTAGTTGCTGATAAACTCTGGAAGTA
Organism: Clitarchus hookeri; assembly: GCA_002778355.1. Classification (NCBI taxonomy): domain Eukaryota; kingdom Metazoa; phylum Arthropoda; class Insecta; order Phasmatodea; family Phasmatidae; genus Clitarchus; species Clitarchus hookeri. Next base: position 55,554 of record NQII01008395.1, on the reverse strand, counting down.
GGCCACATTACAATTACAAGGCGACAATTGTGCATTTAGGGATGGTACACTACAGTCTTTTGAACGGTGACCTTGCGGCTAGGAGGCAAACTAGGTTGAGGCTGGGAATTTAAAATGTGGTGGAGGGGTTATCTTATGTTTATGCCAGGNCTCTGGAAGTAGGCCACATTACAATTACAAGGCGACAATTGTGCATTTAGGGATGGTACACTACAGTCTTTTGAACGGTGACCTAGCGGCTAGGAGGCAAACTAGGTTGAGGCTGGGAATTTAAAATGTGGTGGAGGGGTTATCTTATGTTTATGCCAGGTTTGTGTCTGGTTTTTAGATGCATAGTATTGGTGGGCCATCACCCAGCATCGCAGTTCTGCGTTATTATTGGAAGGTAGTAGGGCCCTCACCACTCTGGTTTTGTAACAGAAGTCACAGTTCTGGTTGCGAGATGCTGCATGTGCTGCAACTGGCTTCTCCCGTAAGTTTACATTTACCGCAGCTATGGATTGTTTGGTGTCCGCTCCGTGGCCATTCATACTCTGAGAGAGTTGATAGGCCAATGCACTCTGCATTATAGTGAATGCACCGTAGCTGGTAGATGAGATTTTCTGCCGCACTGTTGTAACTGCCCTGCATAGGATAAGTCTAAGTTGGCTAACCTGCTGTTGAAGGAGGTAGGAGATTGGTGCGTAGCACAAAAGCTGCAACATGTGCTATTGCAAGGATGACACCGCCTGGGGGTGGTGATATAAGATGAGATGTTCCGTCGTACAGTGGCCACATGAAACAGATTTTAGCATGTTAAGGCCCTCTTCAGGGTCTTACTCACAAATCTACCCAGTTTCTAACCACAGAAAACCCACCACACCTGTCCTATAGTTTCTCCCGAAAATCTGCAAANTGGCCACTTCCAGGATGCCCCAATGTATCGAGATGCTGCAGCCATATGGAAATGAACTAGGCACTTGGGGGTGCTCCCCATAGCACATCAAGGATATGGGCCACTTCTTAGAACATCTAAGAAATCTGTACACCATCCATCAAGATTCTTACCTGGTCACTGTAGATGTCACTTCACATCACACTAGTATTCCCCACTCAATAGGACTGTCTGCAATAGAATTCTCTCTTAACTAAAAGTCTCCCAACGGCAAACCTTCCACAGCATGTCTGATCGAACCGGCGAGACTTACGCTAAACAGCAAACGGTTCCAGATTCCGAAACAAGCATTACCTCCAAATTAAAGACACGGCCATGGACACTTGCCTAGCTCCCTCATACTCCAGTCTGTTCATGGGTAAATTGAAGCAAAACTTTCTGAGCCACCAGCCAATTCAACCACACTACTGGATGTGTCTTATGTAGGTCTGGTCGATTTCTCGAAAATTATGATTTCAATTAAATTTCATAATCAATTATATTTGAATCAATCATTTTATGGAGGATTCAAAAAATTCAAACTTTGCTTAGGTTGATAGCATGGTGATGATTTCCTTAAAGCATTAAGGTTTCCTTTGATGACAAGTGTTTAAGATAATTAAATATAATTTGTCCAAAATTTTAATGTTTAAATAGAAAACTGCTAAAAATGTTATTTATTTGCGAACAAAAAAAATTACAAGGTTATGTATCAGACTAAACTCAGTTACTACGATAAAATATAATAGAAAACTGCCAAAAACATTTTTTATTGGCTAATGAAAAAAATTGCAAGCTTATGTATTAAATTATTGTAAACTCGGTTGCTTACAGTAAAATATCAATGTAAATGCCTCCACTGATGTTGCATTTTTTTAACTAACTGTTCACAAGAGCACAATGTAAACATCAAAGATATATGACGTACGCAATACCAACGCCAAAAGTGAAATTATGCCTCTTATTCTTAACATTGTAGATTGCCTTAGTAAAACCTTGCAGCCAGAAATTTTTCTGCACTCCACCCACAAAAGGGAGTCAATAACAGCATTTGTTCAGACAAGAAATTAGGGTCTGTTTGTGATGAAAAACGAGTGTGTGTAGAACAAGGCCATAATAAAACGGTTTACGGTTATCCTTACTTAACATGTTCGACGAACGTGAACCTCATCGTAAGTAATACCAACCTTCATTTTATTACGGACTTGTTCTACACTTGCTCATTTTTCATCGTGACTGGACCCTTACTACGTGTAATCATAGAGTGCAATGTAAAAAATAGCATCTTTTTTTCTTTGCACCTAATTGCACAGACGATGAATGCAGCACAAACAGAAAACTAAACAACTGTAATTATCATCATACTGCCTAAACGTCTTAATTTGTTAACCACATTTGAATGGAAACCAAAATAATGTAGGAAATATGGGAAATATTTGTGCTCAGTTGTACATAATTATCATTCAGGAACATGGCAGGAGTGTTGTATCCAGTTAAGTGTTAGATCTGTGTTATTGAGCCATTTCATTGTTTACCCTTTACAGTAGTCGCTTCAAACTCTGTGTTTATCAACAACTTATTTTAATGCTAATTGAATCATGTTATACCATGAATACAATTAACCGTTGTGCTAATTACAGAAATTAGTGAAGAAGCGAAAGTTGTATTTAAAAGCTGGAGTGTAGTGTGGAAACTCTATGAAAAAGTATCAAACTCATTCAAAGTACATAACATGCGGTAGCAAACTGAAACAAGTCCATGGAAGCACGGCCAGCATGGCTAAGCACCTCACAAAACACACAGACGTGTAAGCACAAATGAAATCTGAGCCATCATCTTTACCTAAACAAAAAACTGTATAGCAAACATTACAAACTTCATTATTCAGACAAGAAAAATACACGATCGATCATCCCAGGGCAGTTCCCATTACAAATACAATCGGAAAAATGTTGGCAAAAGATCTGCAACCATTCACCATGGTCCGAGACATACTCTTTAGAGACCTCATGTCACTACTTGAATCAAAATACTCCATGCCAAATCGAAAAACGTTTTCTAGACGTATAATGCCTGAGCTGTATGAATATCATATGGACAAAATTAAAACAAAACTGACAACATGTTGAAGAAGGAGTAAACACCATAGCTCTTACGACAGATATGTGGACGTCGCGGAACAATGGTTCTTTCTTTTCATTAACAGCTCACTATCTTGATGTGAATTTCATGCAATCTCATTTCATACTGGGAAATTGTCCATTCATAGGCAAACATACTGGAACTGCAATATTACACTTGTTGATTGGAATGTGTGAAAAGTAGGACATTCCAAACACACTACCAATATATGCTGTCTTAGTTAATACCAGAAACATTAAGTCAGCATTGTTAAAGACATCCTGGACTGCATTTAGTTGTCTGGGGCATACATTGCAACTGGCAATAAATGATGCCAAGATAGAAACACCTGGAATCAAGACACACTGCAGAAAAGCACATCCCCATTGTTCGACACTACAGGGGTAGCACACAAGTTTATTGACGACTCCATGATCGTGAAGTTATAATGAAAAAACCAGAACATGAGTTAATTTAAGAAGTTGACACACCCTGGAACAGTGAACTTTACATGTTACAAAGACTTGCAGAACAATAAGAACCAATTTCAGCAAAAATCGCATCATCTGGTTCCATTGACAATTTAAATTCAAATTAATGGAAACTGGCTGATGGTGTAGTGAAGGGCCTAGTACCTCTAAATCGTGCAACTCTGGAATTCAGTAGCTAAAATTGCCCAACACTTTCAATGATTATGCCCATCATTGATGGTACAAGACATGTGTTAGGTTCCTTTGTATCAAAGGCAGATGGTGATGGAATTATATTTGCCTGAAATTTGTCCAAGGCAGATGTCAAGATTTGCAGATGTAAAACTGACAGGCGAATACGTTGCACTTAATATTCATAGCAGTGCTGCTTGAAGATCATGAGAGGAAGAAAGCAATTGTCTTGACGTCGTCGAGGTTAATCAGGGCTGGTTGGATGTTATATTGCCCGGCGCCATAACTCAGTGGTGAGCTAATTATGAGGGTCGTCCGGGCGACGGCCCATGGGGGCCCTGGTAATCCTCCGTCAGTTTGTTGATGGGTGTCGCGTACTTACGGTTGCACTTTTTATATCTGATGGCGAAACTGTAGGCCGTCTCGTACGCCTGAAATATGCTAACGAAATGTGAGTGATGCTATAAAGGATGCCCTACAATGAATTGACACTGATTTCACTGGGTTGAGCGGTTTATTCACTGTTCTTGCTACAGGTGACTAATGCGTGAATGATTTACGATAATGAACCCAGCACTTAAGCAGTGAAAAATATGTGGTCTTATATTGAGATGCAATTGCGTTTAACTTTCCGGTGAGAGTGCGGGTGGCTCTCCCTTCAGTACATTAAAGATAATACAAATATTCCGGTGACATATATTACTATTGTAGTTAAATGATTGCAGCCTATATGCAGGTACTGAGGGGGCTCGCGGAGCGGGTGATCAACGCCGCTGGTCTTGTCCAGGTGTTGAGACAAACTGGGCGAGTCATGTCCGCTGTCGTCACAAGTGACGAGAACCGACATCAAACGCCAAACGATGAAACATAACATGAGCACTCTGTGTTAAGATTATAATGGTGAAAAATTGTATGAATTAAATTAAACACATTGGTGACATCCGCGGTTATTAACAAATGTCTGTTAATGTTTAAGTTGTTAAGTTGATGAATTGTTACAATGTTGGAGGCCTTTATAGGCAATCTACATTTTAGAAAACATAATTACTCTTATATAAATACACCTTAAATAAGTTATTACATTTTCTCATAAAAGTGTTTGNGCTGTATGAATATCATATGGACAAAATTAAAACAAAACTGACAACATGTTGAAGAAGGAGTAAACACCATAGCTCTTACGACAGATATGTGGACGTCGCGGAACAATGGTTCTTTCTTTTCATTAACAGCTCACTATCTTGATGTGAATTTCATGCAATCTCATTTCATTCTGGGAAATTGTCCATTCATAGGCAAACATACTGGAACTGCAATATTACACTTGTTGATTGGAATGTGTGAAAAGTAGGACATTCCAAACACACTACCAATATATGCTGTCTTAGTTAATACCAGAAACATTAAGTCAGCATTGTTAAAGACATCCTGGACTGCATTTAGTTGTCTGGGGCATACATTGCAACTGGCAATAAATGATGCCAAGATAGAAACACCTGGAATCAAGACACACTGCAGAAAAGCACATCCCCATTGTTCGACACTACAGGGGTAGCACACAAGTTTATTGACGACTCCATGATCGTGAAGTTATAATGAAAAAACCAGAACATGAGTTAATTTAAGAAGTTGACACACCCTGGAACAGTGAACTTTACATGTTACAAAGACTTGCAGAACAATAAGAACCAATTTCAGCAAAAATCGCATCATCTGGATCCATTGACAATTAAAATTAAAATTAATGGAAACTGGCTGATGGTGTAGTGAAGGGCCTAGTACCTCTAAATCGTGCAACTCTGGAATTCAGTAGCTAAAATTGCCCAACACTTTCAATGATTATACCCATAATTGATGGTACAAGACATGTGTTAGGTTCCTTTGTATCAAAGGCAGAGTCTGGTGATGGAATTATATTTGCCTGAAATTTGTCCAAGGCAGATGTCAAGATTTGCAGGTGTAAAACTGTCAGGCGAATAAGTTGCACTTAATATTCATAGCAGTGCTGCTTGAAGATCATGAGAGGAAGAAAGCAATTGTCTTGACGTCGTCGAGGTTAATCAGGGCTGGTTGGATGTTATATTGCCCGGCGCCATATCTCAGTGGTGAGCTAATGATGAGGGTCGTCCGGTCGACGGCCCATGGGGGCCCTGGTAATCCTCCGTCAGTTTGTTGATGGGTGTCGCGTACTTACGGTTGCACTTTTTATATCTGATGGCGAAACTGTAGGCCGTCTCGTACGCCTGAAATATGCTAATGAAATGTGAGTGATGCTATAAAGGATGCCCTACAATGAATTGACACTGATTTCACTGGGTTGAGCAGTTTATTCACTGTTCTTGCTACAGGTGACTAATGCGTGAATGATTTACGATAATGGACCCAGCACTTAAGCAGTAAAAAACATGTGGTCTAATATTCAGATGCAATTGCGTTAAACTTTCCGGTGAGATTACGGGTGGCTCTCCCTTCAGTACATTAAAGATAATACAAATATTCCGGTGACATATATTACTATTGTAGTTAAATGATTGCAGCCTATATGCAGGTACTGAGGGGGCTCGCGGAGCGGGTGACCAACGCCGCTGGTTTTGTCCAGGTGTTGAGACAAACTGGGCGAGTCATGTCCGCTGTCGTCACAAGTGACGAGAACCGACATCAAACGCCGAACAATGAAACATAACATGAGCACTCTGTGATAAGATTATAATGGTGAAAAATTGTATGAATTAAATTAAACACATTGGTGACATCCGCGGTTATTAACAAATGTCTGTTAATGTTTAAGTTGTTAAGTTGATGAATTGTTACAATGTTGGAGGCCTTTATAGGCAATCTACATTTTAGAAAACATAATTACTCTTATATAAATACACCTTAAATAAGTTATTACATTTTCTCATAAAAGTGTTTGCATTTCACTTCTGATGCCGCATTTGAATTACACTGGCTACAGCGTTGCCAGGTGGCTGTCTCCTGAAGGGATTGACGAGTCCACCTGGGCAAAGGGGTGTGGAATGCCATGCTTTATTGCCATTTATACAATGAAAAACACCCCTGACTGTAGCTGTGAATGCGGTGACTGTGTTCAATATGTTTGTGAAAATTCTGTACACTACTGGATGACGCTTTGGGGCACTTATCTCTTCAGCTCTGGCCTACCAGCCAGTTAACGTCACCCGGTGGTGCGTTGCGTCGTGTTTAGCTGTGCGAGCTGCAAGGACGCAACGACCAATTGCCAGTGCGCCCAACGGCTGTGGCTTTGTGGTAAACACAATTTCGGATCGCCTACCCACTCATTAAAAGAGTTACCTCTTGTAATACACGAGTAGGGTGGTCTCTTGAGTTGCGTAATCCTTGTCGGCAAGAAGGTGCAAGTTCCGTTCTTGTCGACCCGCACTACGCACTCTTGGCCTGATGTGGTTGGTGCGGCCCGGTGTAGCTGGTGTAGTTGTAGTTGTGACTGCTGCAGTCAGAGTGAGCACAAGGAACTCATGGACGCGTGGTTCACGTCAGTCTTTATCAAAGAAATAATTCAAAAGAATGGTAATGTNTTAATGCGCCTGCAGAGTGTGTACACATCCAGACAGGACAGGATGAAAGTAGGCTGGGCCATGTGCAACTATTTATAGCTATTATGACAAACAGTTTGCCAAGGATCATGTAGNTCATGTATTGATCCAGTGGGACATGAAATGTCAAGATATCTCAATGAACCTGTTGAGAAGAGACACACTAGCACATATCACTGGTTGAAAGAAAATATAATTGTCTTCTAGTATTTGTGTACACCTGCCAGGAGGTTGCTCTGCCTTCCTGCCTGCAACTTCAGTTCCTAGTGAACATTTGCTTTCTGCTGCAGGAAATATTGTAACATCTTGAAGGCAATGCCTCTCCCCACAAGTTGTTGAATAATTACTGTTTTTACATGAAAACCTGAAGTGCTAATTTACAATAATACTGATAGTACCAATACTAGTCAAATAATGGGTTATTTATTTATAGAAATGAGTGAATGCTAATTTGAGATTTCTATTCTTTGCTAACACAGAATCTTAAGGTATTTTATCTCTAGCTTTGTAAGAAAGTAGGGTAACTGAAGTCATTATTTTATAATATTTGTTAAGGATGGAATCTAAAAACTAGATAATTGTCAATAAAACCCAGAATTGTTTCACCTACATTGTTAAAAAAAATTGTAATGCACTTTTTTATAGCGATATTTAAATTGCACATGCTCTTCAAGGTAAGAATCCAAATAAAATAAAAAATTTAATTTTTTAAAAGTGATTTCAACAGGAATCAAATCAAAATAAAATCAGTGGAATGGCATAGTCCTAGTCTTACGATATTTTCATGATCTGGGAATCAACTGAGGACTGTCTCATCCACTTCAACAACCTTGCTTTGGCCTCCTTAAGTTCACCTGGACCTACTCTTAAATCACACGCCATATTTCTGGATGTAGAACTAGCCCCTTCACAATAGCAAAGTTGAAACAACTGTTCACATTAACCCCACCATCACCTTCAGTACCTACATTTCTACAGCTACCATCCATTCCATGCCAAGAAATCTCTACCGTTCACTCATGCCACCAGAACTAAATGCATTTGCTCAACTCAAACTGACTTAAACAAGCAATGTGATCTGATAGCCAAAGCCTTCCTCGATAGTCTACCCCAGATCCCTGGTTTACAAACAGATTCAGTATGCTACTTCAACCACAGATCCTCAACAAAGATCAGCAACTCAGTTATCCCTCTGGTTGTCCTTACCAGGAGGGCATGGACAAACTGAGAACCATTTGCAACTGCAGGCACAAAATTTTGGCCTCCTCACCACTCACTCAAAACTTGCTCTCCAAACAACCCCCCAAACTTTGAAACAAAGTGGTGCACCACAAATTGCAACTTAATGCCACAGTCGGTAATATCACCACCTCCAGGGGTTCTCATCCTTGCAATAGCCCACACTGTAGCTCTTGTGCTATGCACCAGTCTTCCATCTCCTTCCACATTATGTCTAGTGCAACTCCACGAGTTGCGAAGTCGTGAGTATGAGTGGTCTTCTGGATGTTATTAAAGTTAAATACGAAATCAGATTTTTCATTCTCCCATTACCATGTGGAACAGAAGGTGTGGAACTTGAGTTCTATACACGGACTGAAAATAACTTGGTAACTATTATAAATTAGCTTGCTTGACACCTAATCATTTTACTGTACTTACTCGAATCTAAGCTGGCATCAATTCTAATTGGTACCTATTTTTTTGGGAAAAATTCTGGGTAAAAATTATTGGTATACATATGAGGCCACAGGTTAAACCACCACCTTGAAGTTTAATTTTTCCTTTTGATAAAAATAGGTTTCCATCGAAACAAATATTGTTCATTCTGTAAAATTATAATGTTGTGCTTTTGGAAGACAATGAAAGCATTGCCTGCTTCTCTCCAGTGGCTCAAGTTCAGCGTCAAATAGCTTACTTGCTACTGTAATTCTGTTATATTCTGCTAAAATAATCCTTTTTTTTAACAATAATGCTAAAGAAAATTTTGGGCCAAAAAACTGATGGTACTCAATTCTAAGCCGCCCCTTATNAGTTAAATACGAAATCAGATTTTTCATTCTCCCATTACCATGTGGAACAGAAGGTGTGGAACTTGAGTTCTATACAGAGACTGAAAATAACTTGGTAACTATTATAAATTAGCTTGCTTGACCCTTATCATTTTACTGTACTTACTCGAATCTAAACTGGCATTAATTTTCTAATTGGTACCTATTTTTTTGGGAAAAATTCTGGGTAAAAATTATTGGTATACATATGAGGCCACAGGTTAAACCACCACCTTGAAGTTTAATTTTACCTTTTGATAAAAATGGGTTTCCATCGAAACAAATATTGTTCATTCTGTAAAATTATAATGTTGTGCTTTTGGAAGACAATAATAGCATTGCCTGCTTCTCTCCAGTGGCTCAAGTTCAGCGTCAAATAGCTTACTTGCTACTGTATTTCTGTTATATTCTGCTAAAATAATTATTTTTTTTAACAATAATGCTAAAGAAAATTTTGGGCCAAAAAACTGATGGTACTCAATTCTAAGCCGCCCCTTATNATTTTTTTTAACAATAATGCTAAAGAAAATTTTGGGCCAAAAAACTGATGGTACTCAATTCTAAGCCGCCCCTTATTTTTCAAAAGTATTTCATGATGTGTGGCTTAGAATTGAGTAAATACGGTAATTTTCTTTGTACAGCAGCACAGAAGAGATGCAGAGGAGAGAAATAAATATAGGATTCCTCCCCCATCACTCATCTCTCTCAGTATGTACCCTTCGCATAAGTTCCTGAGGTTCAACCATGNAAATATAGGATTCCTCCCCCATCACTCATCTCTCTCAGTATGTACCCTTCGCATAAGTTCCTGAGGTTCAACCATGGGGAAGAGAGTTGATGGCTGCTGCAGCATAGAATAAGGGAGACGTGGTGTCACTACTGTACCATTAAAGGCTGGCANAAATATAGGATTCCTCCCCCATCACTCATCTCTCTCAGTATGTACCCTTCGCATAAGTTCCTGAGGTTCAACCATGTGGAAGAGAGTTGATGGCTGCTGCAGCATAGAATAAGGGAGACGTGGTGTCACTACTGTACCATTAAAGGCTGGCANTGGAAGAGAGTTGATGGCTGCTGCAGCATAGAATAAGGGAGACGTGGTGTCACTACTGTACCATTAAAGGCTGGCAGTGACTGATAGGTTTTTCCGGTGAATAGACAGTGGTATTTGTATGACAATGGGCATAACTTCCAGTTCTCAGTCATTTCAGTCACAAGTAGTCTNCGGTGAATAGACAGTGGTATTTGTATGACAATGGGCATAACTTCCAGTTCTCAGTCATTTCAGTCACAAGTAGTCTTATGTTTTACACAGACATACAGCAGCATTCTGGGTTCCCAACACAGGTAACTTCATGATGGAAGAATAAGTATGATTTACTAAATAAGTGGATTATCTGTGGTTTTGGGTTGTTTGCAGCATTTGTCCTTTCAATTACCACTGTTGTATATTCTCATGTACTATATTGTGTGTGCGGGCGTGGAACTATGCAGTGTGCAGCAAGCATGTGTCCAGTATCTCGCAAGTAGTCCGGCAGCATTCCCAGGAGGAGCAGTGAATTCCAAGATGGCGAGGCAGTAAGTTCGCGTATGATGAGTGTCCATTATTATCTTTCTCTCTTGAGTGCTTATCAATTAAATCTTGTGACATTTGGTCCTCTGTGGTCGGATTTCGTATCCAGAGGTTGTAATGCGTAACTGTGATAAAGTTTNTAAATCTTGTGACATTTGGTCCTCTGTGGTCGGATTTCGTATCCAGAGGTTGTAATGCGTAACTGTGATAAAGTTTCGTTCATTTTTACGTGTGCGGCAAAAATGTAAAAGTGTACCACATGTGTGAAGTCACCGCACCGCCATTCTGANTAGTCCGGCAGCATTCCCAGGAGGAGCAGTGAATGCCAAGATGGCGAGGCAGTAAGTTCGCGTAAGATGAGTGTCCATTATTATCCTTCTCTCTTGAGTGCTTATCAATTAAATCTTGTGACATTTGGTCCTCTGTGGTCGGATTTCGTATCCAGAGATTGTAATGCGTAACTGTGATAAAGGTTCGTTCATTTTTACGTGTGCGGCAAAAATGTAAAAGTGTACCACATGTGTGAAGTCACCGCACCGCCATTCTGAATCCACTCTCGCAACTCAAGCATCCTCAGATAAACGTAAGGTTTGATGGTTCCATTGTCTCTCGTTCGTTGGTATTTTTTGGCACGTGGGTGAGTAATTACATGTCAGTATATTGTTTCTTCCTTGTGTGTTGAGGAGTGTTTTCACAAATATATTTTTGTTGTGTCCGACACGTCAACATAACTTATTAGCTCATCTGGCATTTTGCCGATCACGTGTATTTTATTTGTTTCCTTAAGTTTTGCCATTATTTATGTTTGATTTGATCCTAGCTATAGGGTTTATGATATTTTTGCTTAGGTTCAAGCTCCAAGAAAGTAAGCTTAAACACATAAATGATAGGGTACAAGCTCTGATTAAGGCCCTTGAAGTCACGTTGATTGTTTTTCACAAAGTGAATACGTTTGGGCTACCACTCGATGCTGTTGAAAGTGCAGTAAACACTCTTGTGCAGTGAACTTTTGCAAACAGACCCGTTGGAGGATTTGGTCGAAAATGTGTTTACTGCAAAGCATGAGTCCTTGTTTGCCCAGTTGTCCGATACAGGATGTCTCAACCTCATTTCTGTCCTCTCATGTAGTACAAGCTTCTTCCACATCTTCTCTTGCTGCCCCGTCTGCAAATGTACGTCTGCCGAAAGTGAATTTGCCGTCCTTTTCAGGTCAGTGGGATGGCATATGTTCTAGCTGTCCCGGGCGACAACCCATGACAATCGGGTATTAGCAGATATTGAGAAATTACGATATCTGTTGGGATGTCTCAAGGCAGAAATTTTACAGTTAGTAAACAATCTACCCATTACAACTGAAAACTACACAGTAGTTTGGGAACGTCTCATATCCCATTGCCAGAACATCAGGAAACTCACTACTCTTTACATAAACAGAATTCTGGACCTGCTTGCTGTCAACTGTGCAAATCTTAAATCAGTCAAACAGTTTAACACCTTCAATGAGAACGCTCATGCTCTGGAAGGCTTAGGTCATGCTATCACAAACAATAACCTTGTTCTGGTCAATAACATGTCTTGGAACCATTGCTGACCAAGTCAAGTTATAGAACCTCACAACAAAAGGCAGTATTTATTACCAGTTAAGAACCTAAAATGAGATCTTGTGCAGAATTAAAATTCTTATACCAATAACTATCTACTAATACCACATTAAACACAGTGTTAAAAATAGTGAATTATCAGCAATCTTAAATTCTCACGAAAGGTTAGTGAAAGAAAATTATGTCTTACTTTTGCCACTGGAGTACAGACTAGCTAGGACACAATGTATCAGAATGCAGCAAAAATGAAGCACTTAAAAATAATAATTAAATTGCAAATCTGCATAAATCATACAATCGTACACTGGTTACAAGTGGACATTTATTACCGTAGTAAGAAATACTAGCCAATCAACATTTAGAACATATGAACAGCTATACTTACCAGCAATAATCATTTCCAATTAAATTTGTTACTGGATAAGAATAGGAATGTGTCACTGACATTTCTGAGAGCTTTAAACTTTAGTAACTCTTTCTTTCCAAAGCCACTAATTCAAAATACAGCATTACGTGAAAAATTGATTATTCCAAATAATAACATTTTTCTTGAAGAAAACTGTTTATAAATAAGTTCTTGTTAAACTGAGTAGCTTGATTAAATAAAATTCCATCACAACTAGCTGGGTATCACACTGACACCAAGGACCTCCGAGTTATAACTACTTTTCTTTAAGAAAAAATTTAGTAGACATTTTTAATTATGGAATTAATGGAATTTTTCAATTAACAAGAAAATCAAGTGCAATATTAGAACATATCCTTTTGTACAGGCTTGCTATTTCAAGTTCCATGGTCAAGGAGTCCCAACCATCCATATGCCTGATCTTGAGATCTGGCAAATTGCACTAAAATTTAAAAAAACTAGCACTTTTAGTCTGCTTCTATAGCCTGCGCACATTTACTAGGTTTGACGATGGCTTTCTTCCATCGCCCTGCCTTAAGGATGGGCGGTCAAAATTAGAGATTTAATTATATTTAATAAGAGACAAAATTTAATGAACTGACTATTGTCATGTCTAGAGAGAGTCCCTGATCTTGTTAATGTGCAACCCTTTCCTGATCGATAAAATCAAAGAATAAATAATTTCCTGATAAACAAATATTATTTACAAACAGTTATCATTAGTAATCTCTTTAGGACCTAACTCAACAGTATACAATAATCTGGTTTGACAAGGAGAAAACACCTGAAATAAAATCCAGTAATTACATAAATCTGTGACATTAAATTGTTAAATCAATTAAAATTTAGGAAAATTAATATCACATAATTAAAATAAAACTGTTTAATTTCTCCCATCATTCAGAATGTAAATAAACAGAAAATATTTAACTGGTAGATGTAAACATTGAAGTGAACTCATAATATTTACCAATATCAGTGTCAATGTGAAATGTAAACAAAGGATAAATTTTATTTATATCTCTACATTCATTTGACCCAATCTTTGCACTTGCATAATTGATCATGTGTTTTTTGCCCTTATCTCTACAATCGTATAACACTGCACCTAATCCCTCTTGACTGGCATCCGTTTGCAAAAACAAGTGACGTATGGGGTCATACGTTGCTAGTGTTGGACACACTCAGAAACTGGCCTTCATGATGTTAAACGCATTATCGGCTTTCTGGTCCCACTGGAACCGCTTCTGTAATGACAGTAGGGCAGTGAGGGGTCCGGTGATGGTAAAAACTTTTGGATATATTCCTGAAGCCAGTTGATTATCCCAAAAGAGATTTCTGAACTGCTTGCACGAGTGTAGTGATGTGCACTCGTCAATCACCCGTAGATGTTCACTGTTTGGTTTGTTGCCCTCTGCGCCAACCACGTGGCACAATAAATCAAAACTGACCTTGCCCAGGTGACACTTTGGCGCTGCGCACACAAGGCCATTAATTGCCAGTTGCTCCAGCATTAGTGACAAGTGACTCAGATGCTCCTCTGAGTTCTCTGACCACACTACTACATCGTCGAGGTAGACAAGTTTGAAGTACCCAATGAGGCCACCCAACACTTGCACCATCATTGCTTGGAACATAGCAGGGACACACTTGAGGCCGATGTGCATTGCGCAAAACTGAAAACTCCTGTTGTCAGGGGCTGTGAATGCAGTTTTCTTGTGGTCTTCCAGTTTCACCGGCGTTTGCCAATACCTACTCTTGAGGCCAAGAGAACTGAGAGCGTCCCTGACACTGATGTAGGGTGGTAATGCACTACATGTTACTTGGTTCACTGGCCTGAAGTCTACACAGAAACACAACGTGTTGTCCTTCGCTACTAAAGTTATTACTAAGTCGAATTCACTGCTTGTTGGCTTGATTACACCATCATTTAGCATTTCCTGTATTTGCTGTTTTATTATATGGGCATTATGCAGTAAATAACTGCGCAGTGTAGTGTATATAGGTCCTTTTTGTGCCAAGAGAATTGCATGCCCTTCTACTGTAGTCCATCTGAGTTCATCATGGGCAGCAAACTTGTCACGTCGCTCATTAAGGAGTTGCGGAACGGCCTCACAATGTTGTGGTCGGATGTCGTCGTCCAACTCAAGACAATGAGACTGCAGGTGTAGTGTCAATTGGCCACCGGTCAAGGTTATATACACTGAAATTGATGCAGCGGGCTGCAGATTCCACAATGCTGTGTTGTACTGTCAGCCATGGTACTTCTAGAATTGCATCTACCCTGATGTCCGGTGTGACTACGGTGGTGTGAATGTTTCCAAGTCCCTGATACAAATGGTAACAATAGCTTGTCCAGATGCACTGCCAGAGTGGTGTTAGTTGAAAGGTGATTGACATGAGCTGATTGTGTGATATTGATTGGAATCACAAAACTAGGTTCCACAAAATTATGTAAAGCAGCGGTATCAATAAGTGCGTAACAAGGTTGATGTTAATAAAAACAAGAATGTCAATAAAGTGTGTGGTTGCTACTGATTTGGTTCAGTAGGGTTTGTGATGGCATCAGGTTGGTAACTTTGCACTGCTCTGGAGTAGTGGTAATGTCAGACTGTTAACACTGCTTCTTGTTTCCCCAAGATCTGTTGCCACTTCCTGCTTGCTGATTTTTACGCATATGAGGGTTATTAAGGCATGCAATGTGCCAGTGGTACTAATTGCCCTTGCAATACTGGCACACAGTTGCCGATGGTTTCGTCCCTATCCAGTCTTGTATTGTTCACTTTCACGTTTTTACATTCACTGTTGTTTTAGGGTCGGTTTTATTACTGTTTGAAACGGTTGTTGTGGTTGAAATCTTGTCCAGGTTGGCCAAAAGTACTGTATTTTGATTTTTTTGATACTTGCTGGGTTCACTGACACTGGCCACTGATTGCTTATGGCTCCATCGTGCGGCACTCATGTCGCAGTCGCGGTGCGGTTGGCACGGGTGCGTTCGAGGATGATCGCGGCACGCATGAGTTCATCCAACTTGCTGTTCAATAGGGGTACACATGGCATGGTACTAGAGTTGCACAGGGGGCAATGGTAGTGTAGTGGTCAGAGCACTCACCTCCCACCTAGGCGAACCGTGTTCAATTCCCAGCAGGTCTGGTCCCTGATTTTCATTTTCGTATGTGGGAATTGTGCCAGGCAATGCTGCTGGTCAAAGGGTTTTCTCGGGATCTCTCGTTTCCCCCGCCCTTGCATTATGGCACTGCTACATACCCACCTCATATCACCCTCATCGGCTCTCAAGATTGCGATGTTAAGAGCCACCCAAATCTCTCCACTCGGGACCCGCAGCCCTATCACTTCATGTTCCGAGAGCTGAGGGTGGAAACACTTGACTAGATGCATCTTGCGTGTGATAAAAGTGGTGAACGGCTCGTTAGGTTGTTGCTTCACTAGCATGAATCGGCTCTGCACTTGAAGAGCGATGTGAATGCACCTTCAGAGTGACACTGAAACGTTCACATGAACTCACTCCACTGCATTCCATAGTGGATTATTGAGTGCCAACAGTTGCACACTTCCCCTGCAAGCTGTGCGCCCACATAGCTGAGCCACTCATCTTTGCAAACACTGTTATGCCGGAAGCGTGCAGTCCAGTCCTGAATGAAGGCTTGCAGGTCTTCAGTTGGTCGTTCAGCAAAGTTTGGCAGTGATTGAAATTTTGCTGGGGTGGCAGCATTGTTCAAGGGTTGCATGGATGTTACTGTGGCTTCTGGTTACCTTCTGCTGTCTGCTTGCTATGCTGACGTAGATGGCTGATCAGTTGTTTGTTGTGCAAGACACAGATTGCATGAACGTGACAGTTACTGACNTCAAGGGTTGCATGGATGTTACTGTGGCTTCTGGTTACCTTCTGCTGTCTGCTTGCTATGCTGACGTAGATGGCTGATCAGTTGTTTGTTGTGCAAGACACAGATTGCATGAACGTGACAGTTACTGACTGGGAAGTTTGTTGTGGGTAGGTTGGTGGTACTGGTAAGAGAGGTGGTGGAAGGATAGTCATAGGGAAGTGTGCGGTAGGTGGTATATAGTATGAGGTAGCTGGTGGTGGGGAAGAGGTGCAGTTGGCAGCACTGGTTGTTGCGGTGTGCAAGTGGCGTGTTGTTTATGCTCACAGATGTAATTGTAAAAGTACGAGTATTCTTGGGCCATTATGAGCATTCCAGGGGTTGCTAACTGCAGGTTGCCATTCTATGGAGAGCTCAGCTGTCAAGACCTCTGGTCTCATCATTACATAATAATTGTGTCTTTCTTTTGCGTGTGCATAATAAAATTAAGTGATCAGTTTCATAAAGAAGCTTTTCTGTCCCTTTGTTAAAGAAAGCAAATTGATCATAGAACTAGGGGTGTCTACCTCAGAAAGCTTATAATTTTTATATAACAAAATGATTCTTAACTACACAGACAATTTTTGTGAGGTTGTTCCTCACATAGCAAATCTTGTTGTAGGAAGGTCATTGTCACTCAGGTTTTATTTTTTTTAAATTAAGGGACACAGTTATAAAAGAATTTTCATCAACGTCAATCCTCATTATTGAAACTATGGAGTTTTGTCACCAGTTTTTTTCTTTCAAGTGAATGTGTTGTGTGTAATGAAATACTGATATACTGTATATATATATATATATTTTTTTTTTTTCATTTGTTATTAAACCTTATGTCAGTAGTGGCGAAAAATGTTCCACTGTTGACAGCACCGCTAATTTATGCCTTTAAAGACATTTTTTTCAGTATTAGAAACTATAAAGTGTGCCTGTTATTTCTTTTTAAACATCTACCAACAGTAAGCTCCAATATAGTACATTTCCAAACATTTTGACGAAGAGACACCTTGGAAACATCAATTATCTCTCCTACTTTACCAGTAATATTTTAATTAAAAAAATTTTAAGTCAATTTTACATGAAACGAGACTATTAAAAAATAAAACATTCAAATAAACATATTAGTACCCTGTTTATATAGTACACAGTCAATGCAAAACACAAAAAAAAAAAGTACACATATTGCATTACCTTAGTAGCCTGTCAAATGCTAGGCTAAACATTTCGCAAACTATGGTAGGCATCAGTTTCTTGGGAAACACGTACAAGTCTGGATCGTGGCTATGTCCATCTTCTCGATTACTCACAACACCGGCCGCGGGTTGGTCATCACCACACAGCATATCATAATTCTCCTTAAGAGTTGATTCCGCGACTACTGCCTCGCAAGTGGCAGGACTAACATCCTGCCCTTCAAAAGGAGCAGACCCTGCATTGGTGGCGGAACCAGCATCGACAGTCCTGGGAGTACACATCACTGGTCGACGACGAGTGGGTGCAGGTTTGTTTACAGAGCTCGAGGCAGAACCATCCATGGTGTGTATTGACACGAGTGACTGGCGTCGATGTTGTACTCGACGGCATTTGGTTGTCTGGTTGACAGAATCCTTCCTGGGCTTAGGTTGCAGGGAGTAGACCGACAGTACATGCCCTTCTTCGGGCAGCACCATGGCACAGTCTGGAGTGTGGGTGGTAGCGTGAGTCTGTGCCGGGGCGATGATTTGGCTTACGGTGCAGGGCAGCTCAGTCTGTGGCATCATATGGAACACGACACAGGCTGATGCTCTGGGCAGTCCACTTGAAACTGCCGTGGTTCCTAGGCGGTTGAAAAATGTGCGAACCACATGCTGCTGATGCTGCCACCATCGCAGGTCTCGGTGTAGGTGAGCAGATATCCATCTTCTGCAATGAAACTGTCTTCAATGCTACCATAGTCAGGCTTAGTGCTTGTGTTAATGTTCGTAGGACAGAACACTGTCATTGTGACGGACAGACCACTGTGCCCCGACTAAATGAGTTTGTAAATTTTTCCCACTTATATATAATATGGAGGTCGATAAGGTGTGCCACCACATAAAAACTAAAATTCCCTTATATTTAGAGCAGATACAGGTGACTGTGTCTGGTAATATGCAGCCGATTCCCAGTCCAAGGACAAGGACAAGGCACATCATTTGCGTAGCAGCTGTGTGTTCTTTGATGCTTGTGTCCAGTCAGATTCTGACCTGTCGCAGACATGCTAATGCTGGCCATCGTAAAGTTTAGTCAGCTTGCGCGATGTAGGACAGCCTTACTCGAACTGCACATCAATTAATTACAGTTTGTTTATGCACAAGCTGCTCCGCCATTTTTTCTGCCCGGGCCCCACCATGTAAATCGGTCCTTGTGGGTACTGCATCAGCAAGTCATGCAGCACATTTCACACTTGATGATATGGAATCTTGCCTTCGTTCCACTCCAGTACATAGTAGTACTTGGTCAGCCAGTCGTTCATCTTCTTGCTTTTCTCGTCCAACAATTTTCACAAATAAGGGAGGCACGAGGAGCGCATGCACGTTTTGCCATCGTCATCGTAGGACACTGCAATCTCCTTGAGCATAAAGCTACTATGGCTCTGGAAGCCCTGAAAATTGCAGTACATACTATTGCTTTCTATGCTCGAAGACGACTAAACACAGATCGCATTTGGCCCATTGTATTTATATCCTCTGCAGCATCCAGGGAAGTATCTTCATGACTTTGTCTCGAAAATTGCATAATATGAGTTAGTTGTGGAGTATTGGGCAGAAAGTGTATGTGTTTGGAGGAATATTTTCACTCTTAGTGAATTCGATCCTGCAGTTGATCGCATTCGAACTGATATGCGTGTCCTGTTTACTCACATAGAACACCACAAACGGGACCAATCTCTTGAAGGTACCAGAGCTCAGTATTGGGGATTTGAGTTTCACATAATATGCATTTGGGTTTGAGCATACATTTGATATACCAGCAGGTACTAATAATTTTCAAAGTTTATGTTCATGTCCACGTACAGATAGCTTTCTGTGTTCAAATATATATTTCACATTTTCTATTTGGCATGTGTTGAACTGCGAACAACTCACTTTCACATTTTGTTGCCTTCGAATCTTTAGCCCAACGATGATGTTACTCGGTTTCTCGATAGCGAAGCTGGACTTCCCCATCTAGTTGATGCTGTGACTTGCGGGCAATTCTGGGTAGGTCTTGAGGCTCCATGACCTGAAATCCACATCTATGTTTTTGCCATTTTCCACATTCTTTAGCATCTTGATACATTCGCTAGTGCTTAACTGAATGTGAGGCAGCATCTATTCGATAAACTACAGCTTCAGTTCCGCTGTATCCAGGTTTTCTTCAATACCCCCGATGGCATCTGCATGTGTATTGACAAGGAGCAGTACCGGTTCCTGCTTCGAATTCATGATAGTTCGTTTGTAGTCTTCGGGGAATCCCACTAACATCACTAGAGGAATGCAGACCTCGAATTTCCCTCTGGGGTATGTAGGAAGATTGTAATCTTCTAGCTCCCAGATTTCCATATTGTACACAGACAGCTCTTTCCAGGTGAGCAAGAGGTAGTTTTTTGTTATGGTCATTATGCCGACATCTCTCATCTGGTCCACCTTGACACTGTTGAGTAAATACGCGATACGATCAATAAGGTGGAGAAATCATTGCTCGTTATTTTCGTCAATGTTTAGTTGGATTCATCTTTTTTCATCAGTGTCCCTCTGAACTGCAGGAATGTCTGACAAGGGAAATAGTAGATATCTTGATGTTGGACCGCTACCCGAACTTCCAATACTGATAGCCAGTTTGATGTTCTGCTTTGTGCCATTCCTTCTGGTCACTGTAAATCCTATTCCCTTCTTCTCAAGTGCAAGTGTAGGGTGATTTATTCATTTTGAATGTTCACCTACTCTCTGTGCTGGTCAGTGATTGTCACGATCACCTGATGTGCTATCTTCGCGTCGACTGGGACAGAAATGATTCTTTGTGGTGCCACGATCAGTTTAAAACCTGGAGGGACCATCGGTGAAAACTCGTGCATCACATTAAAGTATATATGTATAGTATTCTTCTCGCAAAATTGCAGTTTATTCATATCACATTAATGGGTCGCGACAATTCTTGGGTTTTGCCATCTTTGTATATGCATGACTTGAACCCCAGCATCGTTCCGATTGTATTTGGTTGCATAAAGTCAATATCTTCGCTGCATCTGACGACACTCTTCAGAGTATTGTGATTTCCATGTAGTTCGAAGTCTGTACTGGGAGACAACAAATCTTCGAT
This sequence comes from Clitarchus hookeri, assembly GCA_002778355.1. Lineage (NCBI taxonomy): Eukaryota > Metazoa > Arthropoda > Insecta > Phasmatodea > Phasmatidae > Clitarchus > Clitarchus hookeri. Next base: position 34,460 of record NQII01008395.1, on the reverse strand, counting down.
GTACCTTGCTATGTCGTCTAGTTTGTAAGAGCCAACCGGCAAAGTTACCTCATGGAGACAATGCCACTTTTCACACGGTACATCTTAGAGTTACTTATATCGAAGTTCGGTATCGCATTGTAGGTTTGAAATTCGACAAAACTTTTACATCATTTTCCCTTCAGGCTGAGTGTAGGGAAGTGTACTGCACACAGCTTGGAGCTACGTCCCATAAAGGTAAGCATTATCGACATGACTGATAGTTTCCTGTTGATGTATAGCCATTTTATTCACTTACTTGTATTATCGAACAAGGAAGCGAAAACACAATTTTCCACAGTTCTGCATGTTCTATGTATGCTCCATCTTATAGGTGTAGGTAAGTTTGGAATTTTTTAGGAACCATCGCAATTCGGATGGAGGACACAAATTCCCATAACTATCATAGTAGTCTACATGTTTTCCACATTTCACGTGTCATCCAGTGAGTACTGGGCCAGGATGTGATCTCCAAGCTGATGGCAGCACATTAGTCATGTTTGTGTTTAGGGAGCAAACCACATCGCATGAAAACTCCACAAAAAATAGGTATTTTCAATATGCATGCTATCAGTGAGGGATTTCCTGGCCCGAGGTACATCACTGCCAAGAGAGCAGGTGGCAGTTCCCACCTGTCATTCGAGCAGAACAGGCGTGCTTGTGCACAGTTTAGATGTGTAAAATAAATATGTACACATGTGATCCATACCGTGCTTTCATTGTCTTCGTCGCTAGTCACCGCGCTAGAGAAGTTCAGTAGCTACAGTGGTGACCCCGACGAGATCAGGGTAAGCACAAGGACTGGGTTCGTGACATGTGTCACACGTTAATACCGCATCGCTGGAGGTAGTAAACCATTGTGCCAAACAGCATGCCGCTGCAGACTACTGTGCAGATACGAACGACAGCACCCGCGAGCAGCACCTCTTCAGTCTGTCACACTTCGCACGCTCCTACACCAATCGCGCATGTGAGCGAAGAGAGTCGCAGGTATGCAGCAGGGACTCCACTCACGAATCGTACCACAACTCATTCCGGTAGTCTGTTGTGCTCACGAGTAGAAGGAACTACCAACTTCCACGACACAGCCATCGTCCACGCTTCGCACCACAGTGTAGCTCCATGGGCTGGTCCACTCTCTAGTTTCCTGCAGTAGCACGATCATCCACGCCGCCCACGCTCCTGCCATCCGTCACATACCAAATCTGTCACCCACACCTTGTGGAACTGCCGTGAAGGGTTGCAACAGTGAGTAGAAGGCGTGCAGTGATTCTGGGACGCATTTTCATTCGTATCGGGTTTCTGCGAACCATCGCACCTGCTTCTGTGGTAGTTTTACTGTCAGTCTTATAACACTGTAGCAGTCATGTCCGACCCTCCATCATTAGTTGTCTCTGTCTATCGCGTCGCTGTCTGGATCTCGTCTTTTTGGTCCCCAAATCTAGAGATGTGGTTCGCAGAGATGAAAAATCAGCTTGCACTCGCGAGAATAACTTCCGAAGAGACAAAGTTTAATTCTGTGGCAGGCAATTTAGACAGTAAGTATGCTACTGAAGTGTGTAACATTCTGAATCGTCCTCCAGCTCAGGACAAATAAACANACTCAAAACAGAGCTTATTAAACGACTGAATGCCTCACAGGAACAGAAAACAAGACAGTTGCTAGAATGTGAAGAGATCAGCGACCGAAGTTCCTTGCACTTCCAAAACCTAGCAGGGACAGCTGTCTCCGATGAGCTCCTCAAGTCGTTGTGGCTGGGTCACCTTCCACCACCGACACAAGCGATCCTGGCAACCCAAGTAAGTTACACCCTTTATTCTCTTGCTGACCTCGCAGATGCCATTGTGGACAACAATTCGACACCACTAGTGGCAGAAACTACCTCACTTGGTGAAGTGACTACATCATTATGTCAGGAGATCATGGCAGTCCCAGCTTACCATAGTCGACATGACAGTCACTGTGACCGTTCTCCATCAGCATCACACTACAAGCAGTTCCATAGCAAGAGCTTACCTGGGGCCTGCTTGTACCATAGATGCTTTGATGATGAGGCGCGGGAATGTACCATGCCCTGTCGTTACTCAATGGCAAATGAACAGGGTACTCGTTGATGGTGGCCAGTGAACCTGCTCAAACTTCTAGTAGCTGCCTTTTTGTCATGGACACAGGGATGAAAGTACAGTTTCTAGTCGACACAAGTGCGGACATTTGTGTTTTTACATGCGCTTGGTTACCAGTCAGGCGTCCGAAATCTATCTACTCTCTGTTTGCAGCAAATGGATCAACCATCGGAATGCATGTCTTTGTGATATTAATGCTCGACTTCCGACTCAGGCGACATTTGGTTTGGTGTTTTGTGGTGACCGATGTGACAAAGTCTATTATTATAGCAGATTTTCTCTACCATTATGGTCTCCTGGTGGATATCAGAAACTGGTGCCTTGTAGACAGCTACACATCTTTGGCCGCAGACTGCTACGAGGCCACATTTTTTATCAGCAGTGTCAAGACACTTCAACAGTTAGTGTGCTATTCTAATTTGCTCAAAAGTTACACTACCATAACTTGCCCATCTGGCACATTACAGTCCGCTCAGTATATCACTGTTCACCACATCAATACCACTGCTCAGCAAACCCGAGCACAGCAGGCCACGACAGTTGGCTTCGGATAAGTTGTAAATCGCGAAGAAAGAGTTCGAAGCTATGCTCATGCTTGGGACAGCTCGTCGTTCTGACAGCTCGTTGTATTCACCCCTGTACATGGTACCCAAAAAAGGTGAATAATGGAGGCTCTGTGGGGACTACCACATACTCAATGCTCGTACAATTCCAGACATATATCCAATTCCACACATCCAGGACTTCTCCTATACTCTTCATGGCAAGGCAATATTTTTCTTTTGTTGTCCTTGTCAAGGCCTACAGTCAAATTCCTGTTGCGGAGGCAGATATACACAAGATGGCAATCACTAGGCCATTCGGACTCTAGGAAATTTGTATTTTGTGCTACGCAATGCCACACAGTCATTTCAGAGACTCATCGATGAAGTTCTCAGAGGCCTACCGTTCTGTGTATCCTACCTTGAAGACATCATATTGGCTTCGCATAACGAAGCAGAACATGAGCTCTGGAGAAGCTCTTCAAACCCCTCATTATGCATGATCTCCTTATCAATAGTTCAGTGTGGCTTCGGGGAACCACAAGTGACATTCTTAGGGCATAGCATTTTCATTGATGGCATCAAGCCTCTACCAGAGAAAGTGGGTGCTATCCGGTACTACAGCAGGCTAACAACTTCGAAACAGCTGTGTAAATTTACTGGCATGCCCAATTTATATTGTCTCTTCATCCCAAATGCTGCTATGTTACAGGCTCCCTTGTACGAGCTTCTCAAAGTTGACTTGAAGGGCTGTGCTATACTGACATGAACACCCACCAGTGAAAAGGCATTTTGAAGAATGCAAGACCAGCCTTGCTAAAGCTGCTGTCCTGGCTCATCCCGTCCCGACTACCCCCTTTGCGATGATGATGGATGCCTCGGTATTTGCAATCGGTACAGTGCTCCAGCAGCATGTGCAGGGAGGTTGACAGCCTTAAGCCTTCTTCTCGAAGTAGTTCAGCCCTGCTCAGAAGAAATACGGGGCTTATGAATGGGGGCTTCTCCCCATCTAATCTGGAATACACCAGTTTTGCCACATGGTCGAGGCGAGATATTTTACTGTTTTTACAGAACACAAGCCCCTCATTTTCCCATTTTCACACAACCCAGAGAGTATCTGACCCCATCGGTCCCACCACTTGGACTCCATGAGCAATTCACGACCGATATTTGGCACATTACAGGTTCAGAAAATGTTATGGCTGACACCTTGTCGAGGGATGATGCTGTCTGCTACATTCGATTACAATGTTCTTGCTGCATAACATGCTGTGGACGAAGAATTAAAGCAGTTCCTGCGGAACGATTCCGGCCTGTGGATAAGCAAGTTAAGCCTGCAAGAGTCGCAATTCGCAGTCTACTGCGATTCTTCACCCAGGCTGCATGATATTTTATCACTGCACCATTTGGCCAGACAGCCTTCAATGTGGTCAATCAGGTGGCTCACACAGGCATCAAAGTTAATACCAGGTTACTCACCCAATGCTTTGTATGACCGTCAATTAAGTCTGACTGCTGGCGATGGGCATGTTCCTGCCTTCCATGTCAGCGTGCAAAAATTTCTCGGCATATCTCATTACCAGTGGGCTCATTCCGGCCACCTTCTGCTCGTTTTGACCATGTCCATGTTAACCTAGTGGGTTCCATGCCAGTTTCACAGGGCTTCCACTATTGCATGACCATCATTGACCGCTTCACCAGGTGGCCAGAAGCAGTGCCTGTGGAGAACACCGAACTCTCAACTGTGGCCCGAGCATTCTATACAAATTGGATAACTTTGATGCGGTCGGTTACCAGAGTTGGAATGTAATGATTATGGATTTGCCCGGCGCCACAGCTCCGCGGTGAGCTGATGAGATTTTTGGGTCGTTCGGCCGACGGCCCAGGGGTTCTCTGGTAACACACCGTCAGATATTATGAAATTGCGAGCTGTATGGCCGCTGCGCACGCCTGAATTAATAACGCACTCAAGTTTTATATTTATATAATTATTTTATTGAACACTTTGATCAAACATGTGGTGACCGCATGGTCATATAAACACACTGCTGGATTTTAATTACTTAAGGCGCGTGACGCTGCTCTCTCCTCGGTGAGATGTAACATAAAAATACTAGTTGCTTCGTGAATGATATGATGATGCGATTGCTGAGTGAGGTTGCAGCCTGAGAGGCTGGTACCGAGGTTCTTGTGAAACGAGAGACTTACCACGTCCGCTCGCGCCGAAGTGATGTTGCCTACTAGACTGCGCAATGCATCGGCTCGCGCCACCTAAGCACGGCCGACACCTGGCGGTGGAGAGATGAAACAAATGCGACTTAAAATGCTAATGAGATGTAAACATGATATACCTTATATAAACATAATTAAACACAATTTACATAATAAAACACAATTACCCTTGTACTTACATAATAAAACACCATTATATTAATATTAAATATAAGTATTGACTCGTAGCAGCCACTGCATTGCCAACTTGAAAATGTCACATGTCCCTGGCTGGCTATGTACGTGATGACTGTTTTGACACACGATAATTATGGTATACATCAATACTGAATAAATACTAAACACTAATGCACTCGTGCCCACAAGCCTGTCGGTGTGGTGCATCTGGTGTGGGCAAACTGTGGCAGTCAGTGGGCAACAGGACTCGTGAACATGCGGTTCACGTCAAACGGCCCCTCCTCTGGTGACCACTTGACTGCGCAGTCCCTCAGGTGTCCCTCCACTCTGCNCTACGCACATGGTCTTCAGTGACTGAGACTGGTGTTGTCGCCCGGGGTATGTGGGCCCACCGTTCGCGCCCGAAATATCCCACGGTGTTAACATGGTCCAAATCAGTGGTCCGCAAACACTCGTCGCACCGAATCTTACCCTGACTGTCCACGGTCGCGCGTTCGCTTTCCGTTAAGCACACAGTGTGGTAACTTCGGCGACACACTTGGCAAGGTTATGCGACATGTGTTTCCGGGTAACGGGAATACGCGCTCGCCACGCGTTTCCGGTACAGGCGCTTCCGGGTAACGCTACACGAGCTCGCCACGTGGGTACGCACTTCGTAACACTGTGATATACTCACGCTTTTCTGTCCTTGTAGTCAAGTAGATTATTCCGTGTAATCTCGTCCCTTAGTTGGGCAAGCCATCTTGACGCGGTCGGTTACCAGAGTTGGAATGTAATGATTATGGATTTGCCCGGCGCCACAGCTCCGCGGAGAGCTGATGAGATTTTTGGCTNTTTTTGGGTCGTTCGGCCGACGGCCCAGGGGTTCTCTGGTAACACACCGTCAGATATTATGAAATTGCGAGCTGTATGGCCGCTGCGCACGCCTGAATTAATAACGCACTCAAGTTTTATATGTATATAATTATTTTATTGAACACTTTGATGAAACACGTGGTGACCTCATAGTCATATAAACACACTGCTGGATTATAATTACTTAAGGCGCGTGATGCTGCTCTCTCCTCGGTGAGATGTAACATAAAAATACTAGTTGCTTCGTGAATGATATGATGATGCGATTGCTGAGTGAGGTTGCAGCCTGAGAGGCTGGTACCGAGGTTCTTGTGAAACGAGAGACTTACCACGTCCGCTCGCGCCGAAGTGATGTTGCCTACTAACTGCGCAATGCATCGGCTCGCGCCACCTAAGCACGGCCGACACCTGGCGGTGGAGAGATGAAACAAATGCGACTTAAAATGCTAATGAGATGTAAACATGATATACCTTATATAAACATAATTAAACACAACTTACATAATAAAACACAATTACCCTTGTACTTACATAATAAAACACCATTATATTAATATTAAATATAAGTATTGACTCGTAGCAGCCACTGCATTGCCAACTTGAAAATGTCACATGTCCCTGGCTGGCTATGTACGTGATGACTGTTTTGACACACGATAATTATGGTATACATCAATACTGAATAAATACTAAACACTAATGCACTCGTGCCCTGTCGGTGTGGTGCGTCTGGTGTGGGCACACTGCGGCAGCCAGTGGGCAAAAGGACTCGTGAACGTGCGGTTCAAGTCAACTTGCTTTGACACGCCACTACAGATCACCACCGATCAGGATAGACAATTCGAGTCTAAATTTCTTAGGTACCTCAGCAACCTGACAGGCATGACTCGCTTGAGCACCACAGCATTCCCTCCTGCTGCTAATGGCATGGTTGAGCGCATGCATCGGAAGCTCAAGGTAGCCATACATTACCACATGACAGAGCACTTGGTGGACCTTTTAACCACCATACTCTTGGGAATCAGAGCAGCCTGGAGAGAGGACATACATGCATCTTATGCTGACATGTTGTATCGGCAACCCCTGTGGCTATCTGGAGAATTGCTGGTAGCTCAGCCCAGTTCTCAAAATATGGATGCCACAGATTATGTCACAGAGTTACAGCAACACTTTAGTGATCTCCGACCTGTTGGTAGCTCTTGGCATGGTGAATGCAAGTCATTTGTCTTCAATGACATAACAACAACAACAAAAACAACAACAGAAGTCTTCATCCATCGCGAGGTGCCAAAGGGGTATCTCAGACTCTTTATAAAGGCCCCTTCCCAGTGCTGCAGCATCGACGCCTAAGAATAAAACTCTCCAGTTTATGGCAGCCAGGTCACAGTCTCTAACGATCGCCTCAAACCAGCATACACCACAAATGAAGATATGCCCCANAGTGCTGTATCGGACGTCTAAGAATGAAACTCTCCAGTTTATGGCAGCCAGGTCACAGTCTCTAACGATCGCCTAAAACCAGCATACACCACAAATGAAGATCTGCCCCACGATCTGGCCACACCCACCCCAGCCACAGAATTGGGGACACATACACCTCCCCATGTCGCCGATAGCAAACCACTGCCTCTTGCACCAGCTGCGAGCTCTAGTCGATAAGTGTACTTTCCCGAACCACTTCAGGGTGGTTTTTCGTTATATGGGTCTATCACTGGCAGAGAGGTGATGCAGTGGTATGCCACCATGACCACTGGGCAGGTGAGTGTTTGCTGTTGGTGCATCACAGATCATTAATGGACCATGAGGATGATACTAATGAATTGTGGTGACAATATACATGTGTGTGTGCGTGCATGCCTACAAGTACAGTTAAGCCAGCAAGGGATTTACTGGCCCACGGTGCATTACTGCCTGGAGAACAGGTGGAAGTTCCTACTTGCCAATCGAGCAGAACAGTCTTTCTTGTGTACTGTTTGGAAGTGCAAAATAAATCGGTACACACACACACACACAATGTGTACTGTGTTTTCATTGTCTCCCACACTTGTCCTCGCACTAGAGTATCTCAATAGCTACACTTCCATTTTCATAGTTTTAAAACAGTCAGGAATATAAAATATCGCATCTAAAGAACAAATTTATTCATGATAAAGGGTGTGAGGTAATAAGTAGTGTTACAAAAAAATCTGATAAAAAGCAAATAACAAACTTTTTTGGGTAATACAGGTAACATTCTGCGCACTGTTTTATACGAGTGTGAGTTAAACAACCATAAACTAAATATATAAGGAAAACAAGAGACCTAATGAATCATACTTAAACGAAGCATTACCCACTCCGAGGAAGAAACGAGCAAGCATATTACAGCTCAATGTAGTTTCTGTTGATTACTTTTATTTAATTTTTTACTCAACACATTAGTAAGAAGCATGTGTTTCAAGTGGAAAAAGTGTCAAGTTGGTCGTAAAATGCTTGTAGAGAGAGGGGCTATTGTGACATGGTGACATGGCTTATTTGTTAAAATAAGACACTTATATGAAACTGGGCGTCAAGGAGTTTTCTTTGACGAAGTCTGAGTTGATAGCAACTTAACTTTTTCAAAGTGTTGTCAATATAACGAAGATTTCGGTGTACATATAAACAGTGGTGTGAGTAAAATTCTCGTAGAACATGCAGGGAGCAGGAATGGGTTTGTTCTCAATGCGCAACTCGTGTGCACTGTTAGATCTGTTATTCTCCGTTTCATATAACTTCAGTAGATTTTTATAGTTCGTGAAAAGAACTGCGGCCACGATGTATCGCTCTGCCACAGCTGTTCTGTTGGTGGAGACGATCTTTGTAACAAACTTCGAATCGAGTGGCAGACATTGAAAAACTGACATCTTCAGTCCAGTACTTAGGCTACTATAGTTGGTTGACATTCCGAGCTAGGTTTTATTTTTGTTATGACCATAAAATATAATAGTTAGGGTTCTGTTTATATACCAATGAAAGTGGTGTGGGCAACTCTAGTTTAACGTCTCTCGTGAGACATGATTATTTTGCAATTCTTCTTATATGAGAGTGTTTCGATGATGCAGTGAAAAATATTGTTCATATGGAAATAACATTCAATTTTAACTTTAACGAAAGGAAAAAATGCGATAAATGTGTCGGTGTTCATATTTATCCAAGAAATACACACAACACACAAATTGTGTTTCATTTTTTTATATAATCAACTAGACTATAACATGAACCTAAACTCACGGGTCTCCGCGACCGTTCGCTGCACGACAGTACAACATCAGCCCTGGCCGAGCACTGTGCTGATGACAAGAACATCGGCTGGGGCCATCAGTAACAGTATCTCGACAGTGTTTGGGGAAGCAACCACTTAACCCAGCACTGCGTGAGTCAGCTGGCGGTCCCACTTTGATCCGACCACTTGGGCGACACTAGGACAGTCTCGTGGTTCGGATCCCAACTGAACGACATGTGTGTTCACACTCAGCACTGCGCTGTAAGGACATAATATAAGTAATACCCCTTAAATTGAAACGTAGAGGATCCGTAGAACAGCCTAGCCACCTGCGTGACTCGGCCACGACCCACAATAGCAGAGCAGACGGTAAGAAATCAATAAGACGTGAGTGTTTCCCCCAGAAATTCTCAGAAGTAAAAGTGCATCGACGACAACCACACCACTCTCCAACCCCGACCTCACATCAAATGGCACCCTTCTGGTGTGGCTAGAAAAGCCATGTTTTTATATACCATTATCTAACACCTATGGCGCCCTTCCGGTGTAGGTAGAAAATCCATGTTTTCATATGCCATTGTCTCACGACTATGGCACCCTTCTGGTGTGGGTAGAAAAGTCTCGTTATAATATGCCATTGTCTTGCGACAATGGCGGCCTTCCAGTATGGCTAGAAAAGCCACTTTTCAAATACCTATCTTTCAAATTTTTGAGAAATTTTAAAAGTTACATTTTTAAACTCATCGTGCAGCAACCATGGCACCATTCTGAAATGTCTACAAAAACCTTTTTAAAACATTTTGCAACTTTTGAAAACTTTCAAAAGTTACATCTTCAAATCTTTAAAATTTGTGTTGAAACATATTTCAAACATTTCAAACATGTTAGCCTTCGTGGCACTCATTTTAGGACATCCTAAATGTATTACATCAAGCTACGTGTCATAAACATGACAAACAAATCCCGTAACTTTCTAGCCAACATACAAGGGTTGGAACTGTATATAAAATTCACAAGTGTCAAGTATATCAATGTAGCACCATCTGGATGTGTCGTAAAACAAACTTCAGGTGTTACTTATATGTAAATAGTAAAAAATGGCATTTCATTTAGTTTTGTAAAACCGTGCCAAAACTGGCATGCGGAGAGTTTACAAAGCAGTCGAGTGTGTAACTGTGCATGCAACATAACTGTGGTCAATTCAAATGATACCAAACTTTCTCAACTGTTTCTGCAACTTTGTAACCTTTTTGACATTTTTATATAAAAATTTACGCATCAAGGTTTAAGTGCAAGAACCCTTCAGGAACCAGTGGAGTGAAACATGACGAGGTCTTGGGGTTACCCAAGTCTGGTTTGATGTTATCCTGCCCGATGCCATAACTCAGTGGTGAGCTAATGATGAGAGTCGTCCTGTCGACGGCCCATGGGGACCCTGGTAATCCTCCATCAGTTGGTTGATGAGTTGTCACTTACTTATTGTTGCACTTTTGTAACTGATGACGAGACTGTCGGCTTTCTCGTACGCCTGAATTATTCTACAGAAATGCGGGTGATGCTACAAAGGATGCCCTACAATGAATTGACACTGATTTCACTTGGTTGAGCTGTTTATTCACTGTCCGTGCCACAGTTGAATAATGCATGAATGATGCATGGTAATGGACTCAGCACTTAAAAGATTGAGACGCGATTGTGTTAAACTCTTTGGTGAGACGGCAGTTGGATCTCCCCTCAGTACATTAAAATAACTCAAATGTTCCAGTTGACTAATATATAACTATTGTAGTGGAAATGATTGCAGCCTACATACTGGTACTGAGGGGGCTCGCGGAGCGTGCGACCACACCACTGGTATTGATCAGATACTGAGACGATCTGGGGCAAGTCATGTATGCTGCCGTCACAGGTGGCGACAACCGACATCAAATGTAGAACGATGAAACGTTACATGTACACTCTGTGCTGTGATTATGATGATGAAAGATTGTACTAATTAAATTAAACACATTGGTGACATCCCCGTTGATTAACAAATGTTCGTTACTGTTAAAGTTGCGAAATGGACAGGGAATGTGACCACACTAAATTATTTCTTACAATGTTGGAGGCCCTTATAGTCCAGTCAACCGGTGGTTTTACCAAGAAAAAATTTTGGAAGTTTTTTTCTCACCGGTTCCTTATGTTTTTGGGGTGCTGAATCCCAATTTCATGTTTGCGCCCTCGAGGGTGGTGAGCTTCACATGAAAAACAAAAAAAAAAACTGTTAAAATCTTGTAATTTTTTTAGTTTTTGGCTTTTATCTCCAAAATTATGCGTTTAATCGAAAATACCATATTGTACAAAATTAAAGTAGACAAAACTTCCTACAAAATTCATTCATTAAGCTTAATTATCTGACGAAGTATCCAGGCGCTAGAGCGCACTGAAAAAAGGGCGATTTTTTTGGCCCTTTGGCAAAAACTAGAGAAACACTCTCTTTCACCCGCGATAACTCGAAAACTATGCGTTTAATGGAAAATGCCACTTCATTCAAAATTAAAATAGTCTAAATTTCCTATAATATGCATTTATGAGAATTGAATTTCTCATAACGGGGGTCACGCGATGAAAAGGGGCGAGTTTTTGGTCCCCCTGGCCAAAGCTGAGAAACGTCCTCTCCCACCTTTATATCTGCCATCGGCGGTCTACTGTCACTATAACACGCTTGAAAACAACTGTTTCGAATGAATTGATTGTAAATATGAATTTTAATGAAATAATATTATGTATTACATGAGATTACTTGAAGTTAGTTATTTTACTTAGAAATAACTTCGGGCTTCGTAGAGGAGTAGTGGCGAAGTAAATAAGTTTGGAACATACTTTTATTTCATTTTACAAGAGGATGTGGTTATTGAAGTCGTATTCGTTTGCGTACAGACGTTGTTGGTCCAGGCAGGGGGGTGTCGTCTCGGGCAGTATAAGGTCCGTTCTGGTCAAGTTGGAGGGGGATGAATGGCGGTTCTGCAAGAGGAAAACTTATAATAGAGTTGGATAATTTATATGATAGAGAAAACGTGAATAGTAGAGGTATAATTCTGTAGAAATGCTGTAAAAAATTGTAAGAATTACTACTTTCTGTCACTCCAGCTACTTCAGACAGTGGTATTGCAACAGTGGGGTCGTCCTGGTTGTCTTCATCCTCCTCATCGAAACTGCTGCCAATTTTGCAGCATGCCCCTTCACAATGTAGACAAAGCCTTGTGCAGAAGAGACCTGCACGTCTATATCCACAACTCCCTCGGCAGTCCTTCTTGCATTTGCAGGAAATAATTTGAAGAAGTCTCTCCGGAGTTGGGGACCTCAGGGTGGTAACTGGGACCANTGTGCAGAAGAGACATGCAGAAGAGATCTGCACGTCTACATCCACAACTTCCTCGGCAGTCCTCCTTGCATTTGTGTAACTGGGACCAAGCCGTTTTTGGTCGACTTCCACCCCCACTTCTCAGGTTCTAAATCATTGCCGATCCACTGCTGCACTTGGTGGAAAACTCTGAGGCTGTGTTGATGGGCTGCACCTTCAGTGGGAGGGATCGAAGCAATATTTCCTGTGACCCTGCATGCTGATGTCACATAGTGCTTGTATCTCAGCTTGTTGAGATTACTTGATTGGTGGTTACTGCCATACAGGGAAACAAGAAATTTTTCTCCAGCAGCAGTAATTTCCTTCGGATGGGCTGAAGTATCAGTAAATTTATTAATGTAGGTTTTAAGATCCGGATTTTTAGTCAGAGACATCAGGAATTTAGCCTTGCCTTGGTTAAACAAAGCGGATGTGGAGTCACAACCACTCATCGCATGGAGGAACATCATATGGTTGGCGAGACTCTTCTCCACTGCTCTTCCAGGTTGGTACAGGAATTGAGGTGCTCTCCCTTTGCCTGATTTGAGGAAAAATTTATTAGGAGAAGTTTGGAGACCCATCACTATGACCATAAGGTCTATATCTTCCACGACAACTGCAATACTTTCATGAGCTGAAGCCAGGGATTCAGCCGTTCGCACGATGAGCGTATCTGCATCCCCAGTTGCTTGCTCGCAGGCAATTCCAGCCTTATTGCACTTTGCCATCAGCATGGTGATTATTCGACTTTTGTTTTTTACATTTTACAGAAAGTTTTCTTGATAAATCGTCGGTATCATTGTGTGGGTGAACTGTATTTCCACTGATTGCTTCTTGCTTGATCTCCTCAAGCGCTCCATGGATTTTGTGCCTTTGTGCCCATCAGGGTATCCATAAAAAACAATCACTTTACTTTACTTGTAGTTGTTTCGAACGTAATTGATGTAAGTGTCACAAATATGTTCGAATGTATGCCCACTAGACCATACAACTCTGTGCAACAAAAAACCTCCATCAATCACGTATACTGTACTGCTGTCCAACGGTGAGGTGTCTGGAAGTTGTTGAAAAGCTTTATACAAAGTCGATTTCGTTTCTTTTCACATGCCACCCCCATCAAACAAAGTTAGCTGATATGGAGACAGTTCATTGGTTAAGAAATGCTCTAGTTATTCTTCTGATTGTTTGGCAACAACCATCCTTTGAAACAGAGTGATTGGCTTAATGATCACAAGTTCATCATTAATCAGGACGGCTGAGTCGATGGTTGCAAGGGGCACCACCCGGTCACTCCGTTTGAACTCGACCGATTTAAAATCACCGTAATAATTCCATTGATACATTGGGTCCCCACCTCCATGGACAAGTAACAATTGATTTTAACACTCCCTACTTTCCCACTGCTGATTGAAATGAGTTCTTGTGTATCGGAGAAAAGTGGGTGTTGATGAAACCACTCCAACATTTTTATATTATCATTGTTGTCCCGACGTACCCTTGCATCGCGACTATCCACATGCTGTTCGGATGTTGTAAAATTCACGCCGCAGAAATCCTCGATTGCGTTAGCAACATGCAGGAGTGAGGTCATGCCCAGCGACCACCTCGCCAAAATGCCGTCGCTGAATCCACGACCTCTACTTAGCCCACCTTGAACCTTCAAATTCTTCATGAGCTCCTGCTCAATGCACATATCACTCCATGTTCCACACCAGTATTTTTCACTACGTCGAACAGTGAAACCCCCTTTCGAAGTAAATGCCCTGAATTCATCTGGTGGCATAGAATGCTCCAATGTAAGCATATCTTGCAAATACATATGGGCGCACTTGCCATATAAATAGTGGCCGCTGGCATGGAAAAATGGTAGCACCTTGTGTATGACTTCAAGTTGTAGTTTTCAGTTGCCCATTCGCTCAGATTCAACAAATCTCAAAACTAAAGTTATCATTTCGAAATACTGAATCCACAACTTTGCAGTGGGCCCTAGATTAGCGAAATGTTGAAGCTGGGCTTTCATTTTTTTGTTCGATTTCCTTCCCACAATCCCTTTCATGTGCGTCCAGTAGCTCAGATCGATCCATACTATACAAAAGTAGCTCAACTTCGAAGTGGAACGTGGAGGAGAAGTTGAGGGACTTCATTATCACCTTACCTAGAGCTGTAAGAGCCAACATGTGTGCTCTCACAGCCCTAGTGTAAGCATATCTAGTCATAATCTTCTTAGTACTGTTGACTGCGTACACTGTATTGAAAAGTTCGGTTAGTTCTCTCCTTTCCATGAAGAAACCCACCGCCCTCATAAATGACATTAACAAATGAAACCCTCCTAGCCTTATGACCACATTAATTACAACCACCTTACTATCGTATCTCTTCTTACCGGCTTCAATTAAATATATCAACCCTATTTCTTTCACAACACTCTTCTGTGCTCCGTCTTCTAACAGCTTATCACAAAGGACACATTCCGGGCGAAACATTATGCACGCACATGACACTGAAAACACAAGACCACATAAGATTTTACCACGATGTGTTGGTGATTCTAAGCAAACTAACTCAATACAAGAGCAGGTGGGTTAAGAGGGACTCCCCCTCCCCCAAAGGAGCTGGGGGAAGGGGCTCTGAAAGACGGATTGTGACTAACAACACATAACGGGACCGAACGAAAACAGGATTACCCATAAAGGGTAATGGCAGCACCATTAGGGGTAACTGACTAGTGCCGGCTGTCCTGAAAGTGTTCATACACATTCATACTCAGTCACGTAAAAAGTCATTTCTCCTGAATTATTTTACTCTTTATTTATCTGATTCATTCTTCATCTAAGAATTCATAAAATAAGGGAACATCGCGCCGTCGCGTTTTAGGAGGGCATTCCTCTCGTTTTGGCTGAGGGCCAAAATACGCCATCCTACATCGAGCTTTACTGCGTGACCCCCGTTATGAGAAATTTAAATTTCAAAAATGCATTTGATCGGAAATTTGGTCTACTTTAATTTGGAATGATGAGGCATTTTCGATTAAGCACATAGTTTTCGAGTTATCGCGGGTGAAAGAGAGTGTTTCTCTAGTTTTTGCCAAAGGGCCAAAAAATCGCCCTTTTTTCAGCGTGCTCTAGCGCCTGGATACTTCGTCAGAAAATTAAACTTAATGAATGAATTTTGTATAAAGTTTTGTCTACTTTAATTTTGTACATGTGGTCTTTTCGATTAAACGCATAATTTTGGAGATATAAGCCAAAAACTAAAAAATTTTACAAAATTTTAACAGTTTTTTTTTGTTTTTCATGTGAAGCTCACCACCCTCGAGGGCGCAAACATGAAATTAGGATTCAGCACCCCAGAAAACACATATAACCGGTGAGAAAAAAACTTTCGGAACTTTTCCCTGAAAACACCGGTTGACTGGACTAATTGAATTTCACTTCTGATGACACATTGAATTACACTGGCTACAGCGTTACCAGGTGGCTGTCTCCTGAAGGGTTGGACGAGTCCACCTGGGCAAAGGGGTGTAGAATGCCATGCTTGATTGGCATTTATACAATGAAAATCTCCCCTGGCTGTAGCAGTGAATGCGATGACTGAACTCAATATGTTTATAAAAAATTCTGTACACTACAGAATGACACTTTGGNCTCCCCTGGCTGTAGCAGTAAATGCGGTGACTGTGTTCGATATGTTTATAAAAATTCTGTACACTACTGAATGACACTTTGGGACACATATCTATTCAACTCTGGCCTACCAGCCAGTTAAGGTCACCCGGAGGTGCATTGCGTCGTATTTAGCCGCATGAGCTGCAAGGACGTAACGACCAATTGCCAGTGCACCCAACGGCTATGGCTTTGGGATAAACATCGTTTCGGATCGCCTACCTACTTAATAAAAGAGTTGCCTCTTATAATAATTGAGTAGGGCGGTCTCTTGAGTTGCGTAATCCTTGTCGGCAAGAAGGTGGAAGTTCCGTTCTTGTCAACACGCACTACGCACTCTTGGCCTGATGTATTTGGTGCGGCCCAGTGTTAGTGGCGTTGTTGTGACTGCGGCAGTCAGAGTGGGCACAAGGAACTCGTGGATGAGTGGTTCATGTCAAACAACATAATTTTTAAACACATCAGAACAGTGTTTAAATGTGTTTCAGGGTCTTCATGTACATTTTAAAAACATTTTGGCAAACGTTTCTGTAAATTTTCAGTATGGCAGAAGGGCAAAGGGTCAACAACGGCCACTTCCAATAGAACCCTGCATTCCTGGACAAAGCGGCCATTCTTTTACCCTATCACACCATCCCAGTGATATAACACACCACTGGAGAACAAGGGAACCTTGCATCAACGAAGATAAGCGAGGGTATGCGAGCTGCACCCTCTCCCCACAGCAATGCCTAGTCCAGGCTGGTCCTACCTGCTCACAGATCGAAAGGTTGGACTGCCGTTGCCAGAGAGGTCCACAACCCCGCATCAGCTGTATCTACGAACGGTAACTACTATGCAGCATATTCTGCACTCAGTTCACGCGAGCATACAAAGGGGAAATATGGCTATGCACACTTCAGCATGAAAACCGGTGGCTCTGTGCAACAGGTCTGTGCGCCCAGTCGCGAGCACAACGACCATAGATTTATTTACTATCAATGCCAATACTTGCCAGTGTACACTCACAAAAAGTAATCGAAGGTACATGGATTAATCATGCAAATAAAATGCCATGTACCACAATACTACACACGTCCATAGGAATACCAGCCGAGCTGCGTTCATCCTGCGTACACCCAATCCGAACACCCAGTTTTGCGAATCCCCTAATGGGAAAACCATATCAGTGCAAACAAGAAAACACTACAGAAACGCAAACAAAAGTTCAACTGATACAATTACAACAGTACAAATGGTGCACAAATTTTGTATGGTACGATGGAAAGGGGCAGAACATAATAACTTGCATACACTGAAAACCAACCATACCACCCCAGTGCATACNAACTGATACAATTAAAACAGTACAAATGGTGCACAAATTTTGTATGGTACGATGGAAAGGGGCAGAACATAATAACTTGCATTCACTGAAAACCAACCATACCACCCCAGTGCATATGAATATGTTATGACAGTCCATCAGAAGCGATGCTAGCTAGTCCAGACTTACTCAGTGGTAATCAATTACTGCCAACAGAATGTCAACAGCCGGTGTGCTTTGGTCCAGGGAAAGATGTAGTTAAGAGCTGGCTTTGTGGGCATCAGGCTTACCAAAGGTGTGATCCCATGAATGAGTGGATAGTGGACATAAAACATTCATAGGATTGCTGGGCATGCACAACGCATCGTGCACAATGTATGGCAACACAAACTTCCATGCAGAATCTATGCCCTGCCACTGATTTCACCATACCGCTCACACAATTTACGCCATACCTGTGCCAACCCTAGTAAGCACAGAATAAGGAAAACATAGAGAAGCAAAACAGCACTCTAACTGCCAATAACACAAGAGGATGGTTTCAATAGTTACCGATGTTTACAGGCTTACCGACAGAAGGCCCCCAGGCTTTTCTTGAGGACTGTACAACCCGGCCCCACCGTTATGGTGCTTGCGAGAAAGAGTGGCAAATTGCATCGGGGGTCAGCTGAGTGGAGACGCACAACAATGGTGACTGTCAGTTAACCACTAAGGTATGAAATGTACCACATTTATATCATAATTCCAGCGATGATATAAAGGCACACTCCTCCTCTTTACAGGCACGCAGTCGCGCAGTACTCGACAAACAATCGGACCACGAAACTCTAACCAGCTTTTCCTACGCGAAAGTTACACCTGGTACAATAGCACCCCCCAAGTACGACGGTGACCGAGGTACTGGAGCTAGTAGCCAGAATGGTCCTACTGCAGTACTGCAGCGCACTAGCCCCACTCATTCATGTCCTGTTAGATGTGTTCATGGACTCGATAATGATCTTGAACGACACCAAGTGCGAATGCCGGGACTGCGAGGAGAGTACATCGCACAAAACAACAAACAGGTTCGGTGGACAGTTACAGTAGTTGTAGTAACAATGGCGTGACTCGGCAGGATACACTTCCCGACATGTCACAACCACCAAAAAAACCAATTGAACCCATTGTAATCAATCAACAATGGCAAATGGGTATGGGACAAAACAAAGAAACTACCCTACCCATGCAAAACCTGTCATGGCGAGCAGAACCACTGACATAGTGATTTCCGGTAATGAAAAAGGGAAGGCAGTAGACACGAAGGACAGTCCCCCACCACCCGGAAACGAGCGGAAGGCTTAGGTTGACCGGATGTCGCCTTCCCCAGTCCTGACGAGCTGATCCCGACTCTAACCCCTCAACAGGCCCTACTACAGCAGCTCCTCGCAGATCAACAAACTACACCAAGCAAGTTCATATGCATTCCAGTATACGTCAACAGTGTGAAGTGCTATTCTGTTATTGACCTGGCTGCATTCCAAAACTTTGTATGGCCAGGGTTCGTCGATGTAAGAGCACTGCGGCCACACAATGAAGTCATTCACTTAGCCACAGCCAACAAAAGCAGGGAAGCCATGGGAGAAGCCAACATTACAGTACACATACGCTGCCTCGAAACAAACACAGTAGCATTCCTTATCAATGAGCTACATGAAAACCTCATTCTCGGTCACTCATAGCTAATTGAACAAAACTCGATAATTTAACCAGCAGCTAGGAGAATTCATTCCGGCACAAGGGAGCCTTGAACAGTCTACAATATAGACCCCTGCCCTAGCAACCATGTGTCCAGTGTCAAACTTGACTAGCTGGACCACAAAGTACCACAAGCTTACAGTGATGTGGTACAGCAACTGCTAAAGCAGGGCTGCTCAACCCTATGCCCGCGGGCCACGATGTGGCCCGCGGACGAATTTTGAATGGCCCGTGCAAGCAATTCAGAAAATTCCCGCCAAGTTGAAAAAGTGTTTTGTACGTGGTAGTATAGGATTAGGAAGACGTTTTATCTAACAAAGGCGGGTTGGTCTTAGTGCGAGTGTAGATGCACGTGTACATTGTTTTTGTGTGCGTAAGCTCGGGAGCGAAGTATTGTTTTGAGCCTCCCGCCCGCGCTTCCTCGCGCTCACCTGTTCCCGCACTGTGTTTCGAAAAACAATCGAGAGCGCGCGTCACTGCTTACAGTACATAATGTTTTTAAGTTGTGATTTTGTTGATGAAGAACTGAATCAAACATTTGATCGTTTTTGTTTAAATAAGTGAAGACATTGGTGTTCAAAGGTATGTTATTCATTATGAGCTAATTTAAGTAGATATTCATATTAGGTACCTATTCAGAAAGGAAAATAAACAAATGTTGTTTGTTTCAGTATGTCTCACAGCAAACCAAGTACGTCGAAATCGACCGAGACCTACCGTGTTTTTCATGATGAATGGGAAAATAAATATTGTTTTATTGAAAGCAAGGCGCATAAACCCATGTGTTTACTTTGCTCCGCTACAGTAGCTGTTGCAAAAAAATATAACCTAGAAAGGCATTATAAGCAAAATCATAATAATTTTGAAAAAGAGTACCCTGTTGGTAGTGCTATCAGAGAAGATTTTTTAAAGAAAAAGAAAAAGGAACTATTCAACCAACAGAATATTTTCGTTGAAAGGCACGACGAGCTTGAATCCATGGTCAAAACATCTTACGAGATTTCTTTGCTTTTAGCGAAAAAGAAGAAATGTTTTACTGATGGAGAAATTATTAAAGAGGCTTTGACAATCTTTGCACAAAACTGTAATGATAAAAACGTCAAAGCTAAAGCCGACAGTGTCTCACTCTCACGACACACTGTTACGAGAAGGGTGGAGGAGATGGCAGTTGATATCAGCAGTCAGATTCAAGAAATCGTAACAAAGTGCAAATACTTTTCATTGGCGTTAGATGAAACTTGCGATTTAACGAGTAGGTCTCAGTTGGCTATTTTTGTGCGGTGTATTGATAAACATTGGAATATATTGCAAGATTTACTTGAACTCTGTCAGCTAGAAACTACAACCCAAGGAAAAGACATTTTATTGAAAATTAGGGAATGTATTGAGAAAAAGGGCTTATCATGGGACAAAATGATATGTATTTGCACTGATGGAGCACCTGCAATGATCGGGAAAAACAAAGGTTGCGTAGCTTTGTTGCAGAATTTCTTGGGTCGCACACTATTTTCGTATCATTGCATTATCCACCAGGAAGCTTTGTGTGCAAAGGACATGAAATTGGATGATATTATGGATCCAGTGGTACGTTGCATAAATTACATACGTGCAAAAGCTCTTAATAGACGTGAATTCAGAGTTTTATTTGAAGAAGAAATCAGTGAATATGGAGAGCTTCAACTGTACTGCGCTGTGCGATGGCTTTCAAGGGGCAACATGTTAAAAACATTTTTCAACTTGAGAGAGCAGGTCGTGGAATTTTTGGAGGAAAAAGGGGTGTTACCTTTGGAAACTGATTTACTGAAGAATACATCTTGGTTGAGTGATCTTGCATTTCTTGTTGACGTTACGAATTATCTCAATATTTTGAATCTCAAATTACAAGGCAAAGATTGTTCATTTCCGACTATGTTTAGTTTGATAAGCGGATTTAAAGCTAAATTAAATCTGTTTTTAATTAACTTAAGCACAGAAAATATTGACCATTTTCCCACACTTAAAGATTTGAAAGAGAAACTCAATATTGACACCATCAATTGTTCTAAATACGAATCTAAAATTAGCTCCTTATTACAATCGTTTGAGAGAAGATTTCAAGACTTTGAGAGTAAAAAACAAAATATACAAATTTTTGTGAATCCCTTCATAATCAGTTTGACTGAAATAATTACTTATCCTGCCAATGTTCAGTTAGAACTCACTGAACTGCAAAGTCATTTTGCGCTAAAAAACCTTTTTGCCGAAAAAGTATCCTCAAAACCACAAAATTCTTCAGAAGATTTTGCAAATTTCTGGAAATTGGTACCAACAGAAGATTTTCCTATCATAACAGACCTGGCCTTACAATTCTTAAGTAGTTTTGGATCAACATATGTCTGTGAAAAGGTTTTCTCAAACCTTAATTATGTTAAAAATAAATACCGCACATCACTAACAGAGCAACATATTAGTGACTTGTTGTTACTTTCAACATCTGATTTGACGCCTAATATAAGAAAATTATTACAACAGAAGCAATGTCAGAAATCACATTAATTGTATTAACCTTAGTTTTTATTTAGTTCGATTTTGATTTAAGATACATAACATTAGAATGAAGAAGCAAAAGTGTATTGTTTTATTATTTTAATAAACAACAATTTCATTTCTTAATATTGGGTTTTTTCTTGCACAAGTCTTAAAAATAACTTAAATAACAACCGTCAGTGGCCCGCCAAAAATGTCTGAATCGTTCGTTTGGCCCGACTGTTAAAAAGGTTGAGCACCCTTGTGCTAAAGGAACGACAGGACGTAATTGCAGCTACGGATGTGTTACGACATACCACGTTCGCAGAACACACAATACCAAGAGTACATGACAGGTCCTTTTTTACACCACAATGGAGCTACTTTAGCCACCACAGTAAGATCATCCGAAAACAGATACACGAGATGTTAATAGAGGGGGTTATCGAACCGACAGAAAGCTACTACAATTCGGCAGTCACACTGGCGCCGAAGAAAGATGGAACAAGGCGTTTCTGTGTCGATTTTTGACCCCTCAACCTGGTCACAGAAAGAACTCCCTCCCTACATCAGCATTAAGAATGCACTCAACATATTAGGAAAGGCCAAAATCATGTTATCCCTTGATCTGTGCAGTGGCAAATGGCAGGTTCCAGTGAAGCCAGAAGACAGACACAAAGCCGCATTCACAACACCAGATAGAAGGCGATTTCAATTCTGTGCGATGTTATACGGGTTGAAATGCGCACCATCCACACTTCAAGCCATTATGTTCCAAGTACTAGACGGCCTGGTAGGCGACTTCACGATCGTCTTCCTAAACGAAGTTGTCATTTTGTCCAAGATGTGGGACGAACACATTCACCACCTCTCCTTAGTACTGAAGCGCCTTGCCATCAATGTGCTCAAGTGCGCAAACCACAAATGCCACCTAGGAAAAGAACAGTTGAAATTCTTGGGACATACTATGGACAAAGATGGTAACAGACCGAACATAAAACAACTGCGAGTGATAAAGGACTACGAGAAACCATGTACCAGGAAAGAGGTCTGGAAATTCATCGATCTTCTGAACTGGTTGCGCGAGTAAATCCAAGATTTTGCAAAAATAACTGCACCTCTCCCCACACCTATGTTACCCAGCTGCAGGTTCGATTGGAATACTGAAGCTGAAAACAATTTCCTGACCATCAGGAGCTGTTTGAGGGAGTACAAGGCCCTAGTGAGGCATGACTCCAGCAGGCATCTCTATGTCCAGATGGACACCAGCGAATAAGGCCTAGGTACCATCGTATTCCAACTTGGCGACAACGGTGAACAGCTTATCATCGACTATAGCAGTGCTAAGTTCGGGTCAACCGAAAAATAGTATGATATCAACCAGAGAGAGAGAGTGCCATGTAGTAGTGAGGGTGCTCAAATGGTACCATCCATATTTGGAGAACCATGCTTCACTCTACTGACTAACAACTGCTGTCTGGTCTCATGGCACAGTACACATGAAGCGCAGAGAAAACTGAACCACTTGTCAATGTCAAGCTTGACGATCACTGTGATTATGTAATAAGGTCACAAACAACTGAACCAGATGCGCAGGCCAAGGGCACACTCTGCAACCAGCAGACCACATACCTGTGGCACATAATTGACCACTGAATGGAGACCAGGCCACATGGAGTAAACACTGTCTGTAAAATATACATGCCAGCCACACATCATACAGATGTGCTCCACTACATGCACTGCACAATATTTACAGCACACCCAGGTGCGAAACAAACCACGAGGAACTTGTTACATCACTTCAATTGGTCCGGCATATCACGCGATGTACACGATTAAATTCGAGTGCGTTTACCGTGCAACCATTTAAGACTACACATGCCGATGGCCAGCAACAACAACAACCCAGAACACCTAGGGAGCCGTTCGAGATGGCAGCCCTTGACCTCGTGGACCCCTACCCTAAGACAGCGACGGAGAAAAGGTTGGTGGTGGTCGTCACCAACCTGTTCTCCAGGTGGACAGAGGCATATGCAGTTCCCAGCGCATGCACCAGGAACATCGCCCGCATCCTGGAGAACGAGTTTTTTCCATGGTGGAGATATCCCCGAACTTTAATGATGGACAACATAATACAATTTGTTGGAGTGAATTGACGCTATCTTCGCACAAAGTGGGGAGTGATGCAAAGCATGACAGCGATATATTGTCCTCGACCCAACCTGACAGATCACAGAAACCAAGACCTCAAGGTCCAGCTGCACCTCCGTGTGGGGAAATACCACACTATCTGGGCAGACCAGCTGACCAATGCAAACTTCACACTCCACTGCATTACCAATGAGGCAACAGGCACATCACCTGCTGCAATATTGCAGGGGGGTGAGTTGACACTCCCAAGCGAATACAACTGTCTGTCAACAGAAGGAGCCAGTGAACCAGAGAGCAGCAACACCAGGCAATGGTGGATAACACATGAGCTGGAAGCATCCTGTGTATAACATGTTGCCTATATCAACAAATGGGTAACCCTCACTACGCGATCACACTAGCTACTGCGACCAGAGGACAACCTGCTGTCCTTGGCATACAAAAACTTTAGTGCTGGCCTTGGCGCCAAGTGGAGTGTTCCGAATGTAGTCACAACGGCTTTAGGGCAGTCACAAAACTGGTCCGCATCAATCGCCGATGGACCATCCGTGTCCACACAGATGACCTCAGGCGATCTGTGCATCAGCAAACACAACCAAAGTCAGCAGACACCGAACAACAACCAGTACGTGACGAATCGTCAACTCTAGCGGCAAAATCGCCAGACGGCCACACAATGCGAGACTGGTTCTGCCATATGATGTCCGGTTTCCAAACACCCTCAGGGATAGTAGGTGGGGACAAGAAATAGCATAACACACCACAGAGGAGAAATAACACCAGCACCCTTCGCCAAGGCATCCAATCCAGCAAACCCAGCCGAACCATGTATGGACGAGGAGACATCTGGGGGCAGCACACCCAGACAGGGTGATCTCCATGTGGCCATCACGTTGACAGCAGAAACCATCGAGTGCAGCACAGCAGGTACTTTGCGGGCGGCCTGTCAGATGTCCGAAGGGGAAGACCTCAGCAGGGATTCTTGCGACCCTGTCGACGTCGTCAACCTAACCGGCACCCCTATTCCAGTAGCAGCAGAAGCGACGAAGAAAGTGGGAACGAAAGCGACACACCTTACAGAGCGCTACAACCTACGACCATGTCAGGTCGCGTCGAGCTGTTGTTTCCAGCATCTGTGCCTGACGGTGTGGCTACGCAGTGGGTGATGGTGTGGCGCACAAACGGTATCCCACGTTTGGGGGAGGGGGTTATTTAACATGAGCCCAAACTCACAGATCTCCTTGACCGTTCGCTGTGCTACAGTACAACAGCAGCCCCAGCCGAGCACCGTGCCGATGACAAGAACATCGGGTGATGCCATCAGCAACAGTATCTCGACGGTTTTTGGGAAAGCACCCAATTCGCCCAGCACCGTGCGAGTCAGCTGATGGTCCCACTTTGATCCGACCATGAGGGTGATATCAGAACAGTATCGTGGTTCGGATTACAACTGACCAACACGTGTTTCTCACACTCAGCGCTGCGCCATTATGGTGTAGCATGCGTAAAGGCATCACCAGGCTTCGTAGTGCAGAATGCCTACGAACAACCGATTTCATTGTTCAACACAAAGTCTTTGAGAGGGTTAGTAGCCCCCATAATCAGAGCCTAATGATTCCCACTTTACCCAAAGTGTACACCACAAGTGATATGTATTTTTATACGTAATTTAAAATGACATCAAAGTGAAGTGCCAACACCTTCCTACTTGAAGCACGAGTTTAACCCATTCAGCTTATGTAATTTTTCTTTAGTTACAGTGGGTGTAAAAGTGTATATGTTTATTTTGCAGCAGTCAACAGGTTTACGGACTTAAATAGACACATTATCAGCACTACATGCACGTAAACTTAACAACGCGAAAGTGCCTTGCCATTAATAATTCAGTAGATTGTGTAGTTTGTAGAACATGTAATTTTTTTTAGGGGCAATGTTCAGTCTCCAACTATCCAAGAGAATTTTTCCACTCATGCAATGTAAACATTTAAGGTCCTAACCCTATTTCGCATTTTCTTTTATGCTGATGTGTTTCCGACTTCTGGCATCTTCATGGCAAGTGGCAGGAAAGATGCCAGTTGCCATTTAGTCTGAAGTGGGCATTCATCGGAGCAGGCCACGCAGTTCGCGACTCCCGGTCACTTAATCAGCTTTACATTGTCTACCATCAAGGACAATAGTTTTCACTTTCTTTAACCATAACATTATTATTTAACGTAACTTCATCTCCCGAAAGGAGCACCTCTCCACCTCCTGCAGACCTAAAACCCCCGGAGTATAACTTTGTCACGTAAATCCGGAGAGCACACATTAATTTTTCCGCGTTAGCCCCAGACGGGCTTAGTGGGTCGGGTCCGTTTAACGACATGAGAATCGTCAACTGTTTGGTATTGCCAGAATATCAATAAATGACTTCAACCCCAGGGCAAACGTTTTGATTGCAGGCCTAGCCTCTTAAAGGAATTTCGGTACCTGGACCCATCAACCAGCAATTATCATGGTTTAAGTGTTTTCAGTGTAATATGCACTTTTTTGTCAGTGTTTAATTGACATGTAGAGTGTCCTTACAACACTGTATTTAGCTAACTTCATACCAGCATAACTGTCTACCTCACAATGGGCACCAGCGTTGGTACTGGACCGACTGCGACTGCCCACTGCTAGCAGTCTATCGAAACACAATTAATACCCCTTCACTTGATCATGATCACATGTTTGATCATTGTGGTGTGAGAAATGTTTCTGTTTATATGTTTCTGTTTACATACGCGCGTTTGGCCCTGTAAGGAGTACTTAGAACCATTAATTTGCATTGGTTTTCTTCTTCTTGTTCTTCTTATCTTCCCAAAACCTCCTCGTCCATTCACTCTGGGTCTGACGTCTTTCTTGTGTTCATGCATTTCTGAGTTTCAGATTTTTTGCTGTCAGGATCTTGGGTGCGAACTTATGTGAGGCGATTTTCTGTCTATATGTAGTCCGTGTAGATGTCAGTGGGTCTACATTGACTTCTGCGAGATCCTTTTGGGTTTCTACTAACAAGCTTACTTTGGTTTGTCGGGGTTCGTTGATGATGAGGAAGATTTTCTTGGTCAGTCGTGAGTCATCCATTCGTTCTCTATGTCCATAGAATTTCATGCGTCTTTTCCGTGCAACTGAAGTGAATCGTTCGGACAGTGAATACAGTTCTTCCGAGCTTTTGCGCATCCAGATACCATTTTGGAACCTGGGTCCGAATACTTTCCTGAGTATTTGTAGTTCCATTTTCTCATTATCTTTGACGTTAATGGTTAATTACGATGTCTCAACCGCGTATAGTGCTTCTGTAAGAACGACGGTGTGGTAGTGACGGAGTTTGACTTTGGTGGAAAATAATTTCTTGTTGTAGGTATTCCAGATAATTGTATAGGCTTTACGTAGTTTTTCTGCGCGGGTTTTGTGGGCCAGTCTCTCATTGCCAGTATACCCGATAATTTCACCTAAGTACTTAAAGTGTTTAACTTGTGTGATTGTGCATAATTTGGTCACAAGTAACCACAGGTTTGTACTTTTGGAGTCCATGTATTGCGTTTTCTCGTAAGAGATTTGGAAACCGGTTTTGATGGCGATCTCGTGTAGTTTCTCGATAGCGTGTCTGGCTTCCTCAGAAGTCCGGGTAATTATCGCTAGGTCATCAGCGAAGGCAAGACATTTAATGTTGATCCGTTTATCTTTAGTTCCCATACATATCCCAGGTATTTATTTATCCCATATTTTAATGATCTTGTCTAGTATCAGGTTTAACAGGAGTGGGGACAACACATCACCTTGTCTTACGCCTTTTCTAATTTCAAAAGGTTCGGAGATTTCGCCCATGAATTTCACTTTTGAAGTTGTGTCTGTCAAAATTTGTTGGATTAACATAGTAGTTTTACTATCCACACCATATTCACGTAGTATATTAAACAGAGTGTTGCGGTCAATCGAATCGTATGCTTATAAAATGTTTAAATGGAAGAAATTAAATTTTTCCATGCTGGATTTTTTCATGAAATGTATTTAGCATACCACGATTTTAGAAATAATGAAACAAAAACTTCTACAAATTATAGAAACAATGGACTTTATTATAGACCAACTTTAAATCCCGATAGTTAATAAAATTATTATTCTTTCTTTGCTAGAAGAACATTATACATAATTGACTGTACTTATAGAAAAAGAACCATAGTTAAAGATAAAACAACTATCAAAATTAGTGTTGATTTTAATAAAATTGTGCAAGCGAATACAATATGTAATGTGATATTAGTAAGTCAAACAAATCATACTTATAATCAAGGAAAAAAAAAATTACTGATGATGTATAATTTTTTATATTATTAAATTAATGAATAATTTGCTGAAAATATTGCTTATATTGTTCTTGGATTATTTTCAACACTTGTTACTTTAAATACTATATCAATATGTTTATAACTAATAAAATATAAAATTATGTTTTAAACTAAAAAAAATTTTTATAATACTTTTTTTTATTTTTGTGAATTTTAGTTTTTTTTACGTATTGTTAAATTTTTTGATAAATTTAGTTTTTCGATATTTTGTTAAATTTTTGAGATTTATAGAAGTAGCATTGCTCTCAAAATATTTCTTAAATAATTTTTATTAAAAGAAAATATGAAATTTTTTATAATAAATAAAGGTGGATCCAGGCTCAACAAGTTTAATTACTCAATCGAAATATAAAACTAAATGAGTTAGAATTAAATAAAACATATGAAACATATAATTGTCATATTATTAATACAATATATGGTTACAAAATTTCGTATGTTTTAAATTAATGTTTTAAAATTATTTTGCCTAATATTTATGTTAAAATAATTGAAAATATAGATTTGAAAATTATGAATGAAAAGGGTTATTATTTTTGTTATAAAGCATTTGTAAAACTAAATTATTAATTTTTTTGTGTTTTTACTTTTTATATTTTAATTTTTACATGTTATAGTTACATTTTTGAGAATTTAATTTTTTTGATATTTTCTAAAATTTTTGAGATTTATAAACGTGAGCCAGTATCCGCATTTTATATCAACTCATGTAAACTTACATTATTTAGGGGAGGTTAGACACTGGTTTCTAAATGGCTGCCATATAATTCTTTTTGAGGAGTTTGTCACATATATAAAACAATTTAACCAAATTCAAACAAAATTTGTATGCTGAGAGTGTTTGATAGAAACATCGCACACAAAACAATTTTTTAGACAATTTTTTTATATTGCAAAAAATAAGAAAACAATATTCTTATCCAATATCTCGGGAACCAATAACTGATGTCCACCAATTCTTCACACATGTAACAGGGCCACGATGATGTAACGGTCAGACTACTCGCCTCCCACCTAGGCGAACTGGGCTCGATTCACGGAGGGGTCGCTCCCGGATTTTCGCACCTGGTAATCATGCAGGACAATGCCGCTGGTTGACGGCTTTTCTCGGGGATCTCCCGTTTCCCCGCTCTTCCATTCCGGCGCTGCTCCATACTCACCTCGCTTCACTCTCATCAACTCTCAAGACCTTGATGTTAAGAACCGTCCAAATCTTGCCACTCCACTCCACTTCACACAAGTAGCGCTACGGTAGGCCATTAAAACGTAAGTTTTTTAAGTGGCTCAGATACTTTTTTTCAAAATGTCGACCCTGTAAATATTTTGGATTAGTAAACCATATCATTCAAAGCATCAAATTGGTTACATCCGAAGTTGATGCTCCGAATCCTACCTCCTTAATGCATTTCATTATACGCTAGCTTATGGTGCGAGGTTTTCTGTTTTGGAGTATCGGTTAAGGCACGTGTGTATTTGCAATTGTCTCACTACCCCACTACTGTTGCATATATTTCAGGTTCCATCCCTGCGTAATGATAATGCTTTCAATGAGACGTCAAAGCTTACCTACTATCTAAGTTTTTAATAACTTCACTAAAATTATTTGCACCCGTGCAGAAGAAAGTAGGCTCTTTGGTTTTGTCAGTAACTTCTTGTTGAATTTGAGCGTTACATCTAATTATATACGAAATAAAGTTATATTGAAAATGTCACTATCCTGTGAAATATTATTTAAGAGTAAGTAGGTTTTCATGCATTCTGTTAATTTGGGCCATTCATTTAGAGTCACGGGAAATTGGGCAGTCATATCAGAGACTCATTAAAATTTTTATTTCTCTTTCAGGGGCATGCTAATTCTAGGCAAGAGAATTACGCTCTATTCATACCTACATCTCAAACACATTAAGCAAAAAAACTGGTGTTGGAGTCCCGAAATTATCTCGATTTAAAAGGCGGCTTGCAACACACGAAAACGTTAAGTGAAATGATAGAATGGGAAGGAAAGTAATTCGAAAGTTGTTCGTATTTAGTATGTAGTAGAGAATATCCGCTTCGAGAAATAAAGTCAGGTGCAATGATGCCGTATTAAATTTCTGCGTTATCGTTTGACGCTGCTTTTTCACCCAGCAACCCTATTTCCTTATCTGGCATACATTTTAAACACTAACTTAAATTTTCAGAAAACTGGAATAAAAAAATTAAAAAATATAAAAATATATCAATATAAATGCCAAAATATTAATCTTATTTTTTCCTTTTGCTCTATCATTCATATTAGGGAGCAGATATTTTGGAATATTTGTTAGCTTTCGAGAAATTTTACTAAAATTGCATTTCTAATAGTTATTGATGAAATACTTCTTATTAATGATATAAGTATTATTATAAATTTTGTAAAGTCTACCTTACTAAAAAAACTAAAAACGAGCCTTTTTTTGTAAGTTGAAAACCAAACATTATTCAAAAAAATTTACAAAAATTAAGCTAATATAAGTATATGTTAAAGAATTTGTTTTAAAAATGTATTGCAAATTATTACAATAAACCCTTATCTATGTATCTTCAGTACTTGTCTACCACCAAAGCGAACCGGGTTCTATCACCGGCGGGGTCGTCCAGATTTTTGCACGTGGGGAACGTGACGGACGATGCCGTTAGGAGGTGGGTTTTCTCAGACACTCCCGTTTTCTTCGCCCTCGCAATCCGTAGTTTCTCCATCTTCTCATCACCTTCACTCATATCAACTTCACCGACGTTTGAGACTTTGCTGAGTAAGCGTCAACCAACACCTCTTCGCTCCAATATCCAGTCTCACGTCCAAATCCAGTGTAATGAGAATTGGAGTGAACAGGTTTGGGTGGCTCTTAACATCGAACTNATATCCAGTCTCACGTCCAAATCCAGTGTAATGAGAATTGGAGTGAACAGGTTTGGGTGGCTCTTAACATCGAACTCTTGAGATCCGATGAGGGTGAAGTGAGGTATGGAGCAGTACCGGAATGCAAGGGTGGGAGAAACGGGAAATCCCCGATAAAACCCGCCAACCAGAGGCATTGTCCGGCACGATTCCCACGTACAAAAACCCGGGAAACGAATCCGGTTCACCTAGGCGAGAAGGCGAGTAGTCTGACCACTNGGCACGATTCCCACGTACAAAAACCCGGGAAACGAATCCGGTTCACCTAGGCGAGAAGGCGAGTAGTCTGACCACTACACCACCGTGGCCCCTTGTAATGAGAATCACGCCTCAAAATTGGTTACTGAAACTGCTGCACTTTAAGGCCATTGCATTTCGAACTGTCCGCGTGAACGCAGACTTTTATTCCATCTAAAACCGATAAATGTTAGTGAAGAGACCAGAATGTCACGGAATATTTTTCACTGCAGCGTGGAGTGCTTGAAAACGACTCCACCACACTTGTAAATAATTAATTCCCCAGATAATCAGGGCAGAACGTACAGTGAGGACGCCGTGGCATGCGCTGTTAATCTGGTGGAGAGGCAAATAGCTTGCCGCACGACAACAATACCGCACACAACTGCAGTGCCTCGGCGAGACTTAACTAACCACATCGTTCTTCTGGAGTTGTAAGTANGACAACAATACCGCACACAACTGCAGTGCCTCGGCGAGACTTAACTAACCACATCGTTCTTCTGGAGTTGTAAGTACATATCTAACATTAATTTTATTATAATACAAATTTGGGCTAGGAGAATGAATTTCTATTACGCGCTGTTCTGAGTAATTGTACGCCACATATAGAAAGCACTGTAAGTATGGGTTCAAAATATAATTTAANCGCTGTTCTGAGTAATTGTACGCCACATATAGAAAGCACTGTAAGTATGGGTTCAAAATATAATTTAATATTAGAACCGTAAACGACCTGAAAATTGTTTCGTGCAGGATGTATCATATTCAGAAGTTATAATAATACGCAGTAATAGCAGTAAAGTACTGTCCCAGACAACAATACTTCAGGAAAGTCTATAAGAAAAGCGTAGAAAAATAGGTAAACTGTATCAAAATGTCCTTGTCGTCCACATATAAAGTTTACAAATGTGTAAAAATTTGAGCAATGGAAAATTATAAAAATGTTTTCTTTACTGGTTTAAGACTGACACCATAACTAGACCAATTCTGGAGAACGTCTTCTTCTGATCATTACCACTGAATTTTGTTTTTCTTGGCATTCTGGGTTTTTAAAAAAGTATTACTGGTGCACAGCCCGTCCTATAGCAAAGTAGTAGCAGGAACCGGCGGCGTAGCTCGTGTCGTACAACACTCGCTGGTTAACCGCGTGCAGCTTTCTGTGTAGGAGTGTGCAGTGCTGG
>NQII01008394.1:46310-64287 GCA_002778355.1 Clitarchus hookeri | reverse complement strand
TAGGCCTAAGCGCTTCAAACAAGTGGGATGAAAGTTTGTAATCCTTTTCCCTTAAATAAATAGATTAAAAAAGCTTTTGAGTACTAAAACAAATGCTTAAACTTTTATTACAGATTTTCTCCGCTGTATTTAATCTCCTATAATGGGTTCAGTGTTTATCAACTGATAAATATATATTTACAACTGATGTGTACAGTTCTTAGACTTTATAAACACAGTGTTGGCAAATATATTGTGACGTCAGAACAATAAAAGGTATCTTAAGCACACAAAACATAACAAACCATGAGATAAGAGCATTTTGCACTTATTTTCCTTTTTGAAACAGTATATCTGAGGTCTAGTAATCTACAGCTGGTAGTGCGGCTATATGCCCGTCACCACTCTGCCAGTGACACGCCGCTGCTCGAGAATTCGAGCAGTGACTGGCGTGCTAGCTTTAGACCCGCTGTCATCATACGGCTCGTTTTCTCACATTTATAAAATAAAACATTGTTTTCTGAAAACTAAAACCTGGTTTATAATCCGGAAATATATATATATATATATAACCTTCTTTCTCAACATTGCGTTCTATTCTATATTTATCACAGAAATCAATCATGGAGCGTGACAACACAGTACGCTTACTGCTGTCGCCTTCATTACAATTTGGTTTTTCTTGTGAATGTGATACCTCTCAAATATTTTAATTTATAACTTTGAAGTTATCAATCGTAAACATAAAAATAGATAAAGTTAAAGCGTACTTCAATAAAACGTACAAACAAGTAAGATTTATCATGTGATTTATTGTCGCTTTGAAGATCATGGCTCTGCGATATGTCACACGTTCTTACAGTTTTGATTTTGCACCTCTTATTTCAAGTTCACAAAACAACGGGAATTTAAGTAAACAAGTGCAATATCGGTATCTACTCGTGGCAGATCATCCAACAGCGCTTTCACAAAGTTGCCTTCCATTTAAGTGCTGCGTGTTTGCAACGTGCCGGAGCCGGCCGCCGGCGTATGACTAGTGACGTCAAACCAATGAGAGAGTGTTCCGCAGTCACGTGACAGCTTCCACGAAAGTTACTGTTTTAAAACTATAATAACTTTATCAAACCTGATTTTTATACAACAATGGTGCATGTTTCTTTCCAAACTTACATAAAAATCTGGTAGTATAATTTTCCACTATATTTGCGAAATTCACTTGTTACCTATTTAAAACAATACTCCAGCACGCCTGCATTGAAAAAAAACCTATTATTCTGAACAAAATTATAGCAGTATATATATGTTAGTTTAATTTTAGCAATGAAAATGAAACCTTCTTTCATGTGGGCACACATAAACTAAAATTTGATATCTGTAACTGCTAAATTTACAGAAAAATTGCGTGCAAATTGATTTTATTTATGTAGATAACAGTTATAAGTTCCGTGTGATTAACAGTTAACTTCTAAACGTTTTCATTTCCAGGGTTTGATTATTATTTTAAAATGGAAAGAATTTTGTTTTCAGGAGTGAAACATAAGAACTTTTCCATGAGCCAACTGTCATCGCCACAAGTAAAATACCCGAATCACATATCAGCTACAAATCTGGAGCGAACAAAACGGTCTACGGCTGTGGAGCAATTTCACAACTAAGATGCATAAAAACGGAATGAAATGAAAACACTTTTAGGAAATGGTTATTTTTGTATTTATCCTACAATAAATTAAACAAATGTTTTTTACACTTATCTTAGTTCAAAAATCGCTGAAGACACGACTGTAGCAGCCACCTGTATACTGGGGCAAGTAATACCAGTGTGAACACAGATGCCCGAAAGCAGCTCGAATCAGTCCAATCCACTTCTTTTTGCTGCAGCACGAGATAAAATAAGACACTATTACCAATTCAATAAGAAAACCGAAGAGCTCTTTTAAAGATTTGAGGAACAGTTCAAATTATATATTGTAAGATCTTTCTCAGTGTCATCATTAACTTTGCTATGGATTTAAAGGATAAGAGAGTGAGTATTTTCCGGGACTGGATTATATTATCGGATCTTATTAGTAGGCTGATGGAAAAATTCGCAAGACTCGTGGAAATCAAATTAAGCAAAGGTTTTGAATTTTGTGTATCGTAGCAAAATGCAACAGTTTAATTTTTCTCAGAGATATCCGCAATTTCAGAACGTATATCAAGCAGTCGTGGAGTAATCCATTACAAAGTCTTCCGTAAGAATGAACAAACAATGATACGCTGAAAAATTATGTTCCAGGACAACAATAAAAAAATTAAAGAAACATTTTGCACATTTTCTTGCACAAAGTGACTATGTGCAAAGCTTTGATAATATTACTGAAGATAAAAACGGCGATGTATCAGTAGTACTACTTCAAGAGAAATGCGAAGAGTATGTATGTCACATCATTTCAGTTCATCATTCAGAAGCAGAAAGAAAAGGCACGTATATAAGTAGATTGAAAAAGCCGAGTCTGTGACATAGAGTATGGAGGAGGAGCAGAGACCTGCGTAACTAGCCTAAGGCAGTGGCCATTTTTAACATCTCTGTCAACCAAATATCCCGTTTTAACTTCCAAATCATTTAAAAACTTAATGATTTATCTATAAAATTGCCTTTTTTCTCACCGAACTTTTAATATAACTATTTTTACTTTTTTATTTTTGCTTGAATACTCAAGTAAATAAATCTATAAGGCTGATTGAAGAAGGCTCTTCAATGTATGAACCAAAAGTCCTCAAATCAGCAAGGCGAGTTCAACATTCTGAGTCAAGCCTTGCCGACCAGGCCATACAGAGGTCACATTTATTTTCATTATGAACCCCGACAACCATGTCGGATGTCCATAACATTAATCTTGACCCCAAATAACTCTTAAAGCTGAAATCTTTCAAATTATCTATATACACAAAAAAAAAAAGATACACTTTTTGAGAAATAATTAAAAACAATGTTTTAAAGACTGACACATTAGAGGTCGAGGGTTTGTATTCTCTTAAAGACAGCGGAGTTCGCATAATCTTAGCATGGCGGCCAGCAGACGACTAACCCCACCACTTTATTACATTGGCTTTGTAGTAACCCAATCTTTCGACTCCCCTCTACTCCCCTTCACCACCATAAATAATCCAAACTTTTATAATAAACAGAACCATCTTCACACAAATACACCCTCTCCTATAACACCCCACCAATTGTTCATTGTATCATCATTTGGTCATCAGGCTGTGCTGATAAATTGTGTTATCAGAATTTGCCACCAGAGAACACCCAAGTCACCCATTTCCAAACATTTCTGCTAGGGTAATAAATGGCGAGAAGGCCAAATCTTCCAAATTTTACTTAATGCGTATTTTTATTATATTTTTGTTTTAATATTCTATTTAAAATTGATTCTTTGCATTATAAATTTTATTTACATTAGAATATTAACTAGGAATTAAATTTGATATAAAGCATTTAATTCTCGACACTGCATTAAAAAAAAATCACTCTTTGTAATAAATTATTTTTTTCATTAAAATATATTTAATATCAACACAAGAAAATTTAATTAGAAAATACATCGATGCATGATGGGTACATGGGATAGGCATTGCGCTGTATTCACACCCTGGGGGAAAAATACCCTTGGGGCTGTCCCATTATATAAGGGCACACAGGAAAAAACCGAAGTCTAGAGAAACAGGGTATGTCCCGAGAAATAGCTGATATGTGGCCTTCGGCGAAGGAATTAGGGGAGCAGCCGACGAGAATTAATGCAGACACAGCTCTACAGGAATCTCCGAGATGCCTACCCCACACTCCCTCTGCCCTAGTTGAAGTACACAGGCAGCTGACGAGATACGAAATCATGCACAAAAATGCGCGAGGTACACAGGGGATTTCCCGATTTCTCTCTCGAGAAACTGCTGACAGCTTACTTGAATATAGCAGAACACGGGTTAAATTCAGGCATAGCCGAGGCAGGGGGTCAGTGGTTCACCATTGGTCGATCAGCGTGAAGCAGAGAAAATGGAAACGCGAGCAGGACCATTGTGGACATCGACGCAGATGAGGAGACGCGCTCTCCTACGAGTAACGCCAGCCGAGGTCGCAGAGAAAGCACAAGTCCTGGGAAACCAATCCCGGAGTTCCGAGAGAGTCAGTCAAAGCCGCAGGAAGAAGTCAGCTGAGTACAGCACGCCAACGAGAGCCAGTTCGAGGGCCTGACAATGGGCCACCCAACTCAACATGCCTCAGCTACCAACAAAGACAACTCACCAAAAGCCGCAGTCACAGATAAATAGAAAAACGTCTCCCTTTAACCACCTTCCCCGAAGCATAGTATTCAGCCCATTAGCCCTTCAGGCCTACAACTTGTAGGGGGCTCAGTCCCCCCAGTGTGTGTAAATACCCATGTTACCTTCAGACAAATAAAATACTTGTGTGTTAAATAACGGATAATACGAGTATTTGTTTACCCCTAATGCAACAATCACAGGTTTCCTTAGTCTTCACCAAAGAAAATTAATTAAGTAAACTACTAGCCATCACCTGGTATACCTCAGGTGGCCTAGTAGCTACAACATATAAGCATGAATATTATTTCAATGCTTTTGCATTAATTTCTAGATATTTGCATCTGTGTTTCAGGAATTGCAGCAGGATGTAAACTCTCACAACTTTATGCATGACTGCCAAATCCCTCGTCTCAGAATTTTCGCTGTCAAATACACATATCTAAACTTTGTAGGTGAGATATTCTGCATAGAAACAGCCATGTATGGGCAAATAGTTCATATCTATAAGAGAGTTGTTCCTCGGAACGTCGTCTTGTATACATAGCACAAGAAAATGTTTGGGATTCTAATTCGCTGTGAACTTTAATAGTATAAGCATTTCTGTTTGGAGATGCGCAACAGATCAGCGACTTTGGCTTTGGGATTGTGGGGATCCTTCCTCTTGGGCTCAGAATACACAGTTTAAAGGAAGGAATCTTCTTTCACATATTCGGGCTTCATGTGTGTGGTCGAGAGCACTGAAGATTTATACTCGGGTACGAGTTTTGGAAGTAGCACCAGCCACTATAGTTGCCTTTCTCAGTAAAATGCCTCCACATTTTGCCCTTTAGTGTCCTGTTTAAACTCTCGAGGAAAGATGCTTACAGATTGCCATTTATATCTTTTTATTAGGGAATTTAACTTTGCATTGTAGAATTTCATGCATTGTTCAATTTGCATTTTGGTCGGTATATGTCCCTCGCACAATACATTTTTCATCGCATTTGCGACTACGACTGCAACCTCTGACTTGACTGGTCTGGCTCAGGAGAATTTGCTATACGCATTCCTTGGAAAAAAAATATATTTGATATAGATTTTTGAAGCGATTGTAGAGGATCAACCGGTATGGCATGTAACAGGTCGTTAATCCCACACATTCCTTTCACTGAGAACCCTTCGTGTTCTTCCAGCAGACTCAGCAACATATGTGTGTTGTAGCAACAGGATGGCCACTCAGTGATGCACCTCGTTGTGCTTGGCAACAGCTTACTACGACGAGAGTGGTGGCAGGTGAAATCTGCACCTTCCTCGCTAACTTGTATTGGAAGACTAACATCGTTTTTGCCGACCACGTTGGTGCTGGAACGAACTCGAATGGAGTATATTTATGCAATGTTAGTTCAGTTCACCCCGATGCCTCGAAGAGAAAAGATGAAGTTTTGAAAAGATATCGTGGACACACTGATTAACAATCTGCCATTCAAGCTGCAAATTCCGGAATTTTTGTTCTGTAAACAGGGAATTAAGCTAGGAAAGTTCTAGCCTGTGAAGATACCAAATGCACTGGACGAAACATGAGAATAAGACGAAATCGCCTACCCTCTGAACAAGGATCTCGAAACAAGGCATTTAGCAGGAAAGATATTTCCACAAAAGACAGATAATATTCTTAAATCGCCAGACATCTTACACGTAGAGAAAATATTGGCCTAATGTAATTGGAACATTATGAAAGTCAAGGTATGTATGGGAATGGGTGCAAAGACAAAAAGAAAAGATGATTAAGAGGGGAAAACCTACAATACTAAGGAACTGTCTACTGATAGTTTTTTTTTTTTGCGATTGCGTCTGCTTGCACTTCGAGTCCTTGATTGTATAAACGGAGCCAAGAGAGGTATCGTCCGAGCCTTCAATGCAGCATCGAAGTGAGAGAAGCAATTAATGAAAGCCGAATGACACAATGCAAACATGCAAGATATCAAACTAAAATAAAGGTTTGTTCCAGCCAACATAATACATGTTTGTATACGGAAGAAAATATGTTTTCTTTCCCCAACAAAATGAATTATTACGTGAAGAAAAATTGAAAAAAAAAAAATTATATTATGAAACAAAATACATAATTTAATAAACGATACCCCTTTGCTGGGCAAAAATAAACCACATCATCAACAAATATATGGTTGCATCAACTCAACTTTATATACTGGAGAGCAAAAAAAACTGGTATAGGCTTGCGTGTGCAAATAACAGAGGTATGGAAAAAATCGGAGTATCGGGATGCGGTCGGCAGCGCCTATATAAGGCAAAGAGCATCTGGAAAAGTTGCTAGATCCGTTACTGTTGCTACGATGGCAGGTTATCAAGATTTAAGTAAGTTTGAACGTGGTGTTATAGTCGGCGCTCGAGAGACGGGACATAGCATCTCCAAGGAAGCGATAAGATTTGGATTTTCGCGTACTACAATTTCAAGTGTATACCCTGAATATCGGGAATCCGTTAAAACATCAAATCTTCGACATCACTGTGGCCGGAAAAAGATCGTGAACGAACGGGACAAACAACGACTGACGAGAATCATTAAACGTGACAGACGTACAACCCTTTCTCAAATCGGCGCAGATTTCGCTGGGGCATAAACAAGTGCCCGACTGCGAACTACTTAACGGACCATCATTGATATTGGCTTTTGGAGCCGAAGGCCCACTCGTGTACCGTAGTTGACTGCACGACACAAAGCTTTACGCCTCGCCTGGGCCCGCCAACACCGCCATTGGACTGTTGATTACTGGAAACACGTTGCCTGGTCTGACAAGTCCAGTTTTCGATTGTATCGGGTAGATGGACATGTACGGGTATGGAGACATCCTTATGAATCCATGTAACCTACATGTCAACAGGGGACTGTTTAATCTTGTGGAGGCTCTGTCACGGTATGGGGCGTGTGCAGTTGGCGTGAAATGGGACCCCTGATACTTCTAGATATGACTCTGACAGGTGACAGATACGTAAGCATTCTGCCCGATCACCTGCACCCATTCATGTCCTTTTTAAATTCTGATAGACGTGGACAATTCCAGTAGGACAATGCGACAACCCACACGTCGAGAGTTGCTACCGAGTGGCTCCAGGAACACTCTTCTGACACTAGACACTTCCATTGGCCACCTAAATCACCAGACATGAAAATTATTGAGGATATCCGGGATGCCTTGTAACATGCTGTTCAGAATAGATCTCCACCGCTTCACATTCCTATGGATTTGTGGACTGCCCTGCAGGATTCGTAGTGTGAATTGCCTCCTGCATTCCTTGAGACATTATTCGAGTCTATGCCACGTCGTCTTGCGGCGCTCCTGCGTGCTCGCGGGGGCCCTGCACGATATTAGGCAAGTGTAGAAGTTCTTTTGACTTTGCAGTGTATATTTGGTAAATAACTCATTGGATTGCCATAGTTCGAAAAGGAAGCTCGAGATCCTAGAGAGCATGATGGAATTTTTTGTGGCAATTAGGATATTAACAGTGTTAGAACATTTAATTATTCTTAATAATGATAAAAACGTCCCAAAAATACATTCAACAGGAAACTAAAAAGTAAAGTTGCAAATCTTAAAATGTTTAGTTATTGATTTTGTCCAGTAATTGAAATGTGTGTATTTAACAACATTCCAGTTCTATCAGTACTTACTATAGCTAATGTTTCTAGGCTGTAATTCTCGTGCCAAAGTGCTTTTGGCTCGAANCCCCCCAAAAAAAAAAAAAAAAAAAAAAAAAAAAAAAAAAAAAAAAAAAAAAAAAGCTATCAACATCTGAATTGTACCAACAAAATCTTATTTTGGGGCAACTGAATGAGTAAAAAAAAAATTGTTTTCAACATCAAAATAAAAAGTTTTGCGTGAAACGAAACGTCATGAATGTACCAATGTTATAACTTGGAATGCATTTCTATATTAATGTGTACACATTTTCTGACTTTTTTGTCTCAATGTGTGTGTGTCTCACTTGACTTTAGCTCAACTTTGGTGCACTCTCTCTGTGAAAGACGAACGTGCGCTTGTTTTTATTCCGCTATGTAAAGACTGTTTATAACGGCTTGGCTGCAGAAGTAATCGGAGAATGCCATGACACACAATAACAAAGTTGCTATTGCTGAACAATACGAGTGCTGAAACAATAATGGTGTCACAAAGTGTTGTGTCTAGGATCTAGAGGCGATACATAGAGACTTGTAACGTTAACTAATGATCGACCACGATCTAGTCGCCCGAGGGTCACAACACCAAATCAGGACCGCTATGTGAGAATTAATGCATCATACAAAAATACCTCTACAGCAAGGGAGAAACGATATCGTATCCAAGCAGCCTCGGATGTACAAATCTCAGACGAGACCGAGCACAAACGTTTTCGAGATGGAGGCCTATGTGCTAGGAGACACATGAGACGCCCTTATCGCAACAAAAAACATCGGCACAACCGCTTGTAATAGGAATTTAATCATCAAGAGTGGATAGCTGAATATTCGTCCAATTTTCTATTCACTGATTAAACGGGAATTTGTTTTAAGCCCGATTCCAGAAGGTTGAGGGTGTGGAGAAGATAAGTAATTAGAAATAGTATGTTCTGCGCTAGGGGCTGGGGGTAGCGAAGCCGTGGCACAACCGTGGCAATCTTGGATGATATCACATGGCAAACCTCCTGCTCTGTCATTCCTCTATAGCAGCAGCCATGTTGGATTAGCAATCCTGCTCTGTCATTTCTGGCCAACGACAACCTTCTTGGACGTCCCCAATTCACGCTCTTGCTATGCGAGTGGTGGATTTTCTCAGAGTCGTCCTGATCTCCTATATTTTCTCAAACCCTCTAATTCCTTCCTACCTGATGTCCCCCCATAACGATCTTGTATTCGGTGTAGAGGGGCTTCTCAAAGTCTAACAAGATGTCCCCACTTCACTGTCTTGCAATCCGAGAATGAGGTTTTCTCAGAGTCCTCCTGATCTCCTTTATTTTCTCACACTCTCTATCTTCAGAACACAGGCATCATCCTCGATAACGAAAATGGCTGCAAGGGTCAGGTATGCCTTAAGCTAACTTAAAGCATAGTTTACTGAAATTTCTTAACTGTTTAAGATAGTTACCAAATCCATAACATAGGCAACACCCCAAAAAACGAAAAGGACCGCAGGGTCAAGTATGTCCTAAGCCCACTTATAAACCTCGTTGGCTGTAATTTTCGAACCACTTAAGATAAGTCACCAAATTCATAACATGGGCATCACTCCCGACAACGAAAAGGACCGCAGGGGCAAGTTTTACTTAAGCCTACTTATAATATAAGTAGGATGTAATTTCTGAACAATTTAAGATACAGCCACCAAATTAATAACGTGTGTATTATCACCGACAACGAAAAGGGTCGCAGGGTCAAGTACGCCCTAAACTCAGTTAAAAGAATTGTTGGCTAAAATTTCCGAACGATTTAAGATACAGTCACCAAATTCATAACGTTGGCATCACCACGACAACGAAAACGGTCGCAGGGCCAAGTATGTCCTTAGCCATTAATAAGTTTAGTTAGCTGTAATTTCCGAACCATTTAAGGTATAGTCACCAAATTCATAATACAGTCGTCACTCCCGACAACGAAAATGGCCGCAGAACAATCATGCTCTAAGGCTACTATAAGCATAGTTGACTCTTATTTCCGAACTGTGTAAGGTATAGTCACCAAATTAATAACATAGGCATCACACCCAAAAACAAAAAAGGACCTCATGATTAAGTATGCCCTAAGCCCATTTATAAGATTAGTTGGCTGTAATTTCAGAACTTTTTAAGTTATAATCACCAAATTCATATCATAGTCGTCACCCCCGACAACCAAAAGGACCGCAGGGTTAAGTGTGCCCTATTCGCACTTATAAGCATAGTGGGTTGTAATTTACGAACCATTTAAGATGTAGTCTCCAAATTCATAGCATAGTCATCACCCCCAACAACAAAATGGGCCGCAGGGATAAGTATTTCCTAAGAGCCCTTACAAACATAGTTGGCAGTAATTTCCGAGCCGTTTAAGATACAGACACCAAATTCATAACCCAGGCATCACCTCCAACGACAAAAATGGCTACATGGTCAAATAAGTTCTAATTCCTCTAATAAGCAAAATTTAAAATTATTTTCTAAGAACCATTTAAGATACAGTCACCAAATTCACAGCTTAGGTATCATCCCTCATGACGAAAAGGACATCTGCTAGGAATGAATGAGAGGGTGTGAGAAAATAAAAGAGATCGGGAGAACTATGAGAAAAACCCCAGATTCGGAATGCAAGAACATGAAGTGGGGACTTCTAAGATAGGGAGGGGAAATTCAACATGGCCACTGCTTGTGGGGAATGCCAGAGCATGGCGTTGTCACATGACACATCNTAGATAGGGAGGGGAAATTCAACATGGCCACTGCTTGTGGGGAATGCCAGAGCATGGCGTTGTCACATGACACATCTAAGATGGCCGCTGTGGAGCCACAACTCTGCAGTCCCCAGCCCATGGCGCAGAAAATACTATTTCTAACTTCTAAGATGAGGTGCACAAGGAATGTGTCTTGTTGTGCAAGAGGTCCATGCATAATGAGGTGGAGGAATTGTGGTCTGGGCTGGAATCATGCTAGGACATCGAACGCCTTTAGTTCGTACAGATTGAGGACATGATGACAGGTCCNTGTGGTCTGGGCTGGAATCATGCTAGGACATCGAACGCCTTTAGTTCGTACAGATTGAGGACATGATGACAGGTCCACGGTACATCACATACATCCTTCAGACTTTTGTGCACAGTTACCGATAGGCATTTGGTGAAATGTTTCTGCTGGTGGATGATAATGTCCGTGAATACCATGCAAGNTTGTGCACAGTTACCGATAGGCATTTGGTGAAATGTTTCTGCTGGTGGATGATAATGTCCGTGAATACCATGCAAGAGTCGTTTATCAATATTCTCAGCCAGCTGGTATTCAAAGAATGAATTGGCCAGCAGTAAGTACAGACATGAACTTCATAGAGAAAACCCTAGACCTTCTGAAAACTGCAGGTCAAGCACACTGTC
The DNA here is from genome assembly GCA_002778355.1 of Clitarchus hookeri. Classification (NCBI taxonomy): domain Eukaryota; kingdom Metazoa; phylum Arthropoda; class Insecta; order Phasmatodea; family Phasmatidae; genus Clitarchus; species Clitarchus hookeri. The sequence continues at coordinate 52,918 of NQII01008394.1, read as the reverse complement.
AATAACCCGACAATGTACAGGAGCTTATATTGGCCGTACATGCAGNCAGACATGAACTTCATAGAGAAAACCCTAGACCTTCTGAAAACTGCAGGTCAAGCACACTGTCAATAACCCGACAATTTACAGGAGCTTATATTGGCCGTACATGCAGAATGGGATAACTTACCACAAGAGCGACTGGTTATCCTTATAACCAGTATGACTTGGTGTATCGAGTGTCCTGTGAATTATCGTTGTAGGTTACACATGTTATTGATCCAAGTGAAGAGTGACAATAAGAGAGAAGAGAACAACTGTGTTTCCCAAATATAAAGTTGGCTAGTGAATATTGTTTATTTATGATACAAAATGAATATTAATGCATTATGTGTGTTGTTTTATAAAACTTTCATTTGCAACATGCTTGCATAAAGAGGAAATATTGTGTTATGGTATGTTTGGTACAATAACACTCTGATGAAGAAGTTTTTTTAGCAGTTTATTTCATTTCCCCTTCACTCAATTTTTATTTCGTTGTGCAAAACAAACTTTGTTTGAAACGTTTCCTCAGTGAACAATTGGAAAAATAGGCAATATATTTACCAATAACCATATCCAGTAGGAGGTATAAATAAGCAAATGGCACTCATCAGGAAAATTGAGCGGAGATGATCATGAACTCACTCCAGAAAATACCATTCGCAAATAGAAATTACCCCATTTCAGGGGAAAGCTTATTCAAGGCGACTTGCTATGGAATAAAAAAGACACTAGTATACAATATTTAATCTAGATACAGTGAAAGACCTTGGTACCAATGGGGTAAGATAATTAAACCAAGGATTCATGCAGACAAATATGAACATTTCAATAATTTAATGCCTTCCGAATTGCAACGAAACATGTATAGAAAATTCTCATTCATGTCAGAACAGTTAAAACCAAATGTAACTGTAGGAACTTGTGCCTATGATTCCTTGTCTGATAAAACCTATAAATTAAATTAAACGATTAAGGATCCATCATCAATTATGTCGATAATGGTAACTTGACAAACATTTGCTGCAAGCAACATGCAGCACACTTCCCGCCACTCGATCTGGATGGGGACTGATGCACAGGCCAGGTCCATATTCACAAATGCAATGCGATAACTAACATCCATGAGAAAAACTGCAAGCCATACCTCGTGAAAATCGATAATATCTCCCAAGATGTAGAGTTACCATTTGGCTCTTACAAAACAGATCACATGGAATGGTAAATCGAACAATCACTCTCTTTTAACACATACTTCGAACTATGTGGAAATCCCAATACACTGATCTGTGTACTCAGATGTAGCAAAAAATTCGGCTTTATGATATCGGGCCGATGCTGGGGTTCGAGCCACGCATGTACAAAGCTGGCGAAACACATCAATGATCGTGACCTGTACACATATTGCCAGTCAATGTTATAGAGATATAATGCAATTTGTCCAGTGCCACACATCTCAATGGCGTGACACCAGACGAATTTTCATCTATGACCCCTTCGAGTTTTAGATTGTTTGTGGCATAACAAACATAATTTGGTTTCTGATGGTCGTGAAGACAGCACATGATATAGTCGTAACTATCGTTGACCAGCACTGAGAGTTGGTGAACCCTGGAAACCACAAAATTACCCTTTGGCTGTATTTGAGACGATGTGAATAAAATGTACGACTACTAGATGCAATAAAACAAAGCACTGTTTCAGACTTGTTACCAGTACACCACAGAACACCAAGGTGTTAACACAAGTCAACTATATTTTCTTCTACAGTCTAGGCTTCGAAGTCGATCGTCATGGAAGGTTATCTAAACTTTGGAGAGCCGGATGCTTTTGTAAACAGAGTGACGAAAGTGACACACCAGCATTTAATGATCAGATCATACACACTGATGTCGCAAGTGCGGATCGCGGTCCAACATCAAGTTATCTGCACTTATGTGTGTAAGTCCTTTCTGTAATTTAAGGAGACTTTTACTACATATGATGGATCCAACCAGTCGATATAAAACTACCTCTCTCTCTCTCCCTCTCTCTCTTTCTCTCACGCCGAATGAGATGCATACAGACAAGATGGAAGACTGATGGAATCGCATACGACTACATTTTCCGTATATAAACCAGAGACATGTTCGAAATATGCATTCCGCTCTCTAAGCTGCTGGGATTCGCCGAAGTCTACAAGCATATTATTATCAATTCGAAGAACGAATTGGTGCTCATGTGGAAACCATCGTAGACACGGGTAAAAAATCTAGAGGCTGTGGAACTGTAGCCACAGTCAATGGAATAAATGCTGCTTCATGTTTAATTGAGCACTGTTGAGTGTATAATAATTCTGAAGAGAGTGTAACAACAAAAAAAATGGACAGTCATTTCCGGCATTTTAAATGTGTCCAAAATGTCAAAATACATAATATTATAAATGCACTCAAGCCATGATACCGAGCCCTGTTACTCCCGAGAGTATGTCCCTGCTCATAGTTTTCGATGTGAGTAAACAGAGCAAGCATATTACTGATACTTCACAACCAGCTTGTAGTGTACATCTTTAGAGATAAACTGTCAAGATACTTTGCAAGTACTCCGGATGATATATTAATGTTATATTTCATGAATATTATTTGTATAGTCACCCTCACTATCGTCAGCGATAAGATATACTACAATCTGCAGGGTGTCTAGTGCCAAAATGGATATGTGCTCGAGGAGTGACTAAAGAGATTCGGATGGCTCTTAACATCGAGATCTTTAGAGCCGATGAGGTGAGTTGAGGTGGGTATGAAGCAGTGCTGGAACGAAAGGGCGGGGTAAACGGGAGATTCTCGAGAAAACCCCATCGAACAGACGCATCGTCCAACATGATTCCCACATGCGAAAATACTGGATCGACCCTGCTTGGAATTGAACTTGGTTTGCCCAGATTGAAGGCGATAAGTTTAACCACTAATCCCCCGCGGCACCTTCATGAGTATTTATAAACACAGGAATGAAACAGGGAGAACGCCATCATGGAAAGATGAGAATGCAGCCTTTAAGAATGTCCTACCTATTCTTGGACGTGAACGGCATGGAAACCAAGTACCACCATGGTCTGAAGTAGGACGAGCACAAGCTTCCATACCATCAGGTGGAAATGTTCTCTGTGATCTGTTTATGCAATACCTGAAGGCCCCAATTCACATGGCACGACCTTAGTAGAAAAAAAAGGCCAACGAAATCTGTAAACGTGAATTTAAAATAACTAACTTGCCGAGTATGGATGACTTTTGCTTCACAAACTCATTAAAATTCAATGGTGGTCCTCACCATCACCTCTTCAAAGGTCAGAATCTGACTGGACCTGTTCACAGAAGAACATTAAGATTCTGTGCGAATAAAAAACGTAATTTTCCGCAAAGGGACTATTCGTAACACATGTATGGACAAAAATAATTAAACCACACATGATGTTTCCCTTGAAACATACATTTCTTTCAACGGCATTTGAAAGTACGTGCAAAAAGGAATTCAGTGTAATAGCATATGCAATGGAAAGTAACANACATTTCTTTCAACGGCATTTGAAAGTACGTGCAAAAAGGAATTCAGTGTAATAGCATATGCAATGGAAAGTAACAAAGAAACGCCAATAAATAATGTGCAAATATGAATAAGTTAAGTGGCTGGTAGCATGGGGCTGCAAACGATACGAAGAATTTGCACACGTCTCTTCTCACGAAGTGATTGGAATTCCACAACACGAGTGCGACGAAATACTGCTACGGGGAAGACGCATCATCACGAAGTGTTGGAACGTGTCGATGCAAACTCCACACGATTACACGAGAACTTTCCAGGTTCGTAGGAAAAACTAAAACAAGTGANGGAACGTGTCGATGCAAACTCCACACGATTACACGAGAACTTTCCAGGTTCGTAGGAAAAACTAAAACAAGTGTGTTACGAATACTGCGCCAACATAAATTGCATCCACATTATGTAGCTCTTCATTAGGCATTAAATGAAGATGATTTCCAGCAACATGTTCAGATTTGTAGTTTTGTTCTGATGTTTGTAAAGAATGACAGTAATTTTCTGAAGAACTTCTATTTACCGATGAAGCCAACTCCACAAACCATGGGCGAGTAAATTTTCGAAATATGCACTACTGGGCTACAGAGAATCCGCGTCGGATCTGGCACGTGGAGCACTAGCGAAAGTGGAAAGTGAACGTGTGGTGTGGATACGTTGGAGGCTACATCAAAGGGCATCTTCATTCAAGTTACAATGACCGGCTGTAAGTACACCCATTTCCTCATAGAGACCATACCTGCACTTCTGGAAGACAAACTACTCGACATAAGTGGTGATACAGGGTTTCATCATAATGGTTGTCCTACGCATTTTTCTTTGGTGGTGAGACAAGTGGTAAATGAAACGTTTCCAATCAAGTGGTAAGGGCGTGTTGGTGTTGTTAGATGGCCAGTTCGCCCCACTGACCTAACATCTCTCGATTTTTCCTGTGGGGAACACTGAAAAATAGGATGTACAACATGGTTCCTACGACGCCAGAAGACATGCAGGAACACATTGCGGTAGCTTGCAGAGGAATTATGCCACAACTTCAGACCGCTAGACATGTTAGTTTATAGATCTGCTACATGTGCGTTTACAGATGTGTATTGCTGTCGATGGTAAATACATCAAGCACACACTATTAAAAGACCTAATGTGAAGCGTTTCAACAATAACTGTGTTCTTTTGTACTATCCAAACGTATGCCTTTTGCATTTCTCCTTAGGGGCAGTTTCTTCAATTTTTGTTGTGCCAACGTTACTCAATACAGTTAATTACTAGGAAACTAATATTTTGAGTAATGTTGGTATCTGATTACAATGTAATGTATTGGTATTATACTTGTATTCACATTGCCCGTCTTCCTTCCACTGCGGTGCTCTCCTTTTTCCAATATCGCATTATGTGCCCCTTACTCCAGTACAGTAAGCGCTACGCTGCACTGTACGCTGCACTGAACGCTACGCGTTCCCGTCAGGCAGAGTCACGGCGCTTGTTGCTTGCTTACAGCTGTCAGTACAGGTCCACTGCCCCATGCTACTCACCCACGGAACCTAATCATATTTTCAAATTATTTTTTTGGCGTTTCTGTGTAACTTTCCTTTGCATATGCTATATCACTGATTACATCTATGCATGTACTTTCAGATGCCATTGAAATAAATGTATGTTTCAAGAGAAAAATCATGTGTGGTGTAATTATTCTGTCCATCCATATGTACTAATGGTCCGTTTGCGACAAATTACTTGCCCCGTAACTAATTTCATTTTGCGCAAACTGCATTTCGTGTTCTGCAACTGTCCCGTAATTATTGGGGGTGTTCACGTTATGCGGACCAACCTGTATATCTGTATATAAATTGGCGGACTGCAGGCAACATTTTTTTTTTTTTTTTTTGGTATTCAGTTGTATGTGAATTATTGTTGTTCCAATAAGATTTATATTCGTCGTTATTTTTCAGCCATAGGTAATGACTGGCAGTGTTGAGTATTTAGTTAAATAACAATAAACAAGAAATAAATAAACAAACAAGCCCTAGAATTCAAATTATAAATAACAGATAGTAGAACATTGGAGGCCCGGAAGGCCTTATAGGCTAAGTGGGTTAGAGTGCATTCACTTTTTTATGTAGGTAATGACTATATGCCATATTTGCAGTTTATAGATGTTAAGAGCACTTTCAAAAGCGCTGCTTATTTTCCACCTTTATCTCGTTTGTTATCCTTCTGTCATACGCCAGTACAAACGTAGTCATGCGACATACGTTTATAATAGTTGTTCGGAAGTCATCTGTATTTATTCAGTATGGCGTGTCCTAATTCGCCAAATGTTTCAAATATGTCATTTTCTGTGAAAGTGTGCGAGAGTGACAGTCGAGAGAGAGGGCGGGGGAGAGAGAGAGAGATAGAGAGGGAGCACGTTTTTCAATTGACTCAAGGCAGCATGTAATACCTATTGAGGTAAGCAGTATGAATGCTGACACTTGCGATTAATGAAAATGTTGTTAACTGAATACGTCTTCACGTTGTATATAAATTGTATATTCGTGTCTAAAATCTAATTAATTCATACTTCCGTGCTAGTAATTTTGACGTTTTTATTGTAACAATCAATTTTTTCATTAATACGATAAAGAATTTGCGAATTATCTCGTACTGACTATCGTGCAGCAGTACGCTTTTCCGCTAGAAATGATGAAGTTCCTGTTTATCTGTTAACAAAAGTTTTAAATATGTAGGAATTTTTTTTAATAATAACTACTTCCTTATATAAAAGTAGTCATAAAAAGTGTAACCCACTTTCGCAAATATATATACTAAATACAGAAAACTTTTAAACTAATCAATTTAATATTTTTGTACATTGTGTGCAGCAACTGACGTTTTGTTATTGTCAATTTTCCTCCTGATTCTGTTTTTCCTGAAACGATTGTGCTGGTGACGCAATGATCAATTTTGATTTACCAGAGGGAAGTACATGCAAAAGTGATAAAACAAGATTAAAAACTAATTATTGATGGGAACTTAAAAAC
>NQII01008394.1:23124-46274 GCA_002778355.1 Clitarchus hookeri | reverse complement strand
AACCATTTTCACAAAGTTGCCGATGTAATCGTTCAAACATTTCGTGGTTCGGCATGCGTCTACGTGGAAAGCGTTCCCGATACAGCCGTAGCGCTACTCTGCCATTACCATTAGCAGCACCGTACATTAGATGAATGTGTGCCTTTCCGCCATCACGGCCGAACTCTCAAGCGCAAATGCTTTGTTCGCTGATGCAGCAGGTCACTGGCGCACCATTTGACTGCCCTCAACTATCGCCACCATTGTCAGCCAATCACGTCAGATGTAGAGGTCGCCAAGCATGCGTGACTGTTGGTGGATGCATTTCCAGCAACGGTTCTAACTTTTTCTGTACGGAATCACTCGTTAAGTATGCTGCTAATGACCTTTTTATTTTTCCGTTAGTGTGTTGTGTTTTTGTGTTTGTGCCTCAACGCGTCACTTCCGCCCATATATTCCTATACAATAAATGTGTTTTTTTAGTGATATCTACCACCCCTCAATTTTTGCCCGATGATTTTAGAANTATATATTCCTATACAATAAATGTGTTTTTTTAGTGATATCTACCACCCCTCAATTTTTGCCCGATGATTTTAGAATCACCCTGTATTTTCATACTACACACATCGTCCTTTCCTATCTGCCAATAGATGCTCAAGGTTGACAACGAAATACTCAACTGCATATTTCTATTCAATTGCTGTGGTAAAGAATAGGTATAATTTCCCTTACAGAATGCGCAGCAAAAACCAGTTTCCAGAATATCAGTGAGTGATATCATTACACATGTAGTGCATTCTTATATCATTTTCATTTATGAAAGTTTGAAAAATTACATACGTTCAAATTCATGTAATGAAAGGATGTGGGGTACTCTTTTCTGGCAAGGAACATCAATACTCACGTTCGTCCATGCTAGTGTGTTAAAAAAGGTGTTTTTAATGTAATTTTAATATAATAAGTACTGTTAATATTTTCTTGACATCATCAGAAGATTAGGTCAAAATGCTCTTAAAATCACTTTCGACTTTCGGAAACTTAAAAACCCGTGAAAACGTACCACAGACACCATTATATTACATCTGTTGATTTGAAGAACTTTTTCTTCTTTTTTTTTAGCCAACTTTCCGAAGGGAGGATAGACTTATGAGTTCACTTTTCTGTGTGTGCATATGTGTGCGTGTAGGTGGTTGCGTTAGGTAGGTTGTGTGCGCATGTGTGTTTGGACCCACCTTAAAAATTTTTGAACGTGAGAACCAAATTTCACCAAACTCTGTACACAAAGTACTTAGGAAGGACAGCAGACCTTTAAAGTGTTCAACTACGCCATGTAGTTACTTTCAAAATGTTCGACATTAAGGAATGTATGGTCCTATGTCATAGGTCTACATCAGGAACCATTCAACTGATTTAAGTCAGATTTAGTATATTCACAATAAATTATATTACCATTATATTTATACATGCATATTGTTGTTGGTAAGCCACATTGAAAGATAAACATAAGTTAAAAAATTAAGCTTTTACATTATATCTCGAAAATTACTCAAACTGTTTTTATAAAATTTTGAAAGTTAGTAATATTATATTAGGTCATGAAAGCAAATTCAACTGAAATTAATAAGGCGATTATTTATAAAATTGCCACTATACAAATATTTTATGTATATTTCGTATAACTAAGATACCGTTCAACAATTTCTAGTCAAATTTCGTGTGTTGAAAATACACATTTCAAGTATCATGTAAGCCACCAAATAATATTTTTAGTGAGCCATTATATTTGAGGGAGCAACATAAAAAAATTAAGTTTTATGTCATATCCCGAAAAACAATAACCTACTCCTACAACATATAGTAAAGAAGTAAATACTGCTTCGGGTAATGAAACTAATAGGTTTTTAGTAACACTAATTATCAAATTCGCGTGTAAATAGCAATTTTATCTTAATACGCTATAAAGTTGAAACGATGTAAACAATTTCAACTTAAGTTTATATTCAGGCAGTATCTACTACAATCATCAAATGCGTCTGAGTGGAGCCTCTTTTGTCAGCTATTTTGTAACACAGAACCACATGAAGAAAAAAGTTTTTGTCATATCTCGGAAAACGTTTAACTGATTCCTACCAAATTTTGCACACGAGTAGTACTGCGGCAGGTAATATCAACTGGCATGTTTTGAGTATATCAAACACTTATTTTCGAAATGGTGGTAACCATTTTATATACCTGCGATATATCATCAAAACCATATAATCAATTATTACTTATATATATATANAAATGGTGGTAACCATTTTATATACCTGCGATATATCATCAAAACCATATAATCAATTATTACTTATATATATATACGCTAGCAGTATACATTACAACTATCAAATTTGTCTACAGATCCTCCTTTGCCCACCATTTTCTTATAGAATGTCACATAAAATAAATCAGAATTTTTATATTTTATCTTAACAAAACACCAAAATATTTTTATAATATTTGGCGAAAAATAAATACTACAGAAGTCGATTTAAATTGATTAATTCTGAGTCAAACACTTATTTTCAAAATGGCGGTTATATAAAAATTTACCTTAGTATGATTTATCTGTAATTTATGAAACAAATATCATTTTAACTTTGTATACTTACAGTATATATTATAGTCATCAAATGTGTCTATACAAAGCCAAATTTCTCCTCTATTTTGTTAGATAGCTCCATATGAAAAAAAATTGTTTTGAAAGTATACTTCGGGAAACAATTAACAATTTTCACCGAATTTGGCGAAGAAGTTGTACTATGGTAGGCCATATTAATTAAATTTGGCCAGATACTTATTTTCAGAATGATGGCTATATAAAAAAAAGCTTAGAATGGAATATATACGAGACTATGAACACAATACTATCTTTACTTTGCATACTGGCAGTATCGATGACAATAATCGAATGTGCTAATACAGAACTATTTTTTCTCAATTTATAGAGATGTTCACATAAAAACAAATGTAGATTTTATGATATTTCTTGAGGGCCAATCAACCAAGTCCCACCAAATATTGCTCGTAAATAATGCTACTTTATACCATTTAAATTAACTTATTTTAGGTGTAGCAGACACTTTCTATTGTGTTAATATAAATAATTTATGTAAAAATTTCGTCTATATTAAACAATTCAATATAATTCAACCAAATTTTGTACACTAACAGTAGTATTAAGAAGCATTAATTACATCTACAAAGATCCTCTCTTGCCGGCATTTTCTAAAATATTGCCTAGTGAGAACATGGANCATTTTCTAAAATATTGCCTAGTGAGAACATGGAACGATTTGTCACATTTCCGAAACATTCAACTAATTTCTTCCATATTTTGCACACCATTCGTCCTACAGAAGCGGTTAAACCCATATTTTCAAAATGGCGGCAATAAATTTAATTTTGAAAGTTTTGTCATAAAAATTAAACATTGGTTTTTAACCAAACTCAACTAAACTTTTTACCTTGACAGTATTTATTTAAAACATCGTATGCAGAACCTCTCTAAAAGCAATAAATATTGGCCTAATAAGATATCACAAAGTAATAGATTTCAAAATCGAATCAAATGATATCCACCAACTTCTTTACAATAGTAGCTTTACTGTAACTAATGCAAGTTGTGTATTTTAAGTTGCTCAGACACCTATTTTCAAAATGACCGTCTCGTAAATATTTAAAGTATGTAAATCCCAAAAAANGTATTTTAAGTTGCTCAGACACCTATTTTCAAAATGACCGTCTCGTAAATATTTAAAGTATGTAAATCCCAAAAAAATTAGACTGATATCATTTGAATTTGGTGCTCCGAATCATACTTAAATATATAGTCAGTTTCACCCTAGCTNAAAAAAATTAGACTGATATCATTTGAATTTGGTGCTCCGAATCATACTTAAATATATAGTCAGTTTCACCCTAGCTTATTGTTTGAGGTTTTCTAGGTTCGAGTCCCGGATTAGGCACGTGTGTGTATTTATAAATGTCTCTTGACTGTTGCATGTGACAATGGTTACATCTCTTTTGGTAATCTAAACTGTTAAGAACTTCATGAAAAATTATTTGCAACCATGTATAGGAAAGTAGGATATTATGTGTATCACAAAATAATATTTCTTTGCAATATCGTTGATTATTTTTTGTTAACCGTGCAATGAACAAGGTCACAATGCAACCTAGTTTGGAGTGTTTCGCATGTCTGAGAAGGCCAGTTTGAAGTACTGGAAACTTTAAGAGTATCGCAAATAGTTGTTGGTTATCGCTTATGGTGGATGATATAATATGAAACGAAGAGGATAGAAACACTGCTAAAGTCTTCCTTACATTATGTTGATATCAATAGATCAAACTAAACCATGTTCAACTAAATTCACCGGCCAAATATAGTTTATGCTCACCCCACGAAAAGTGAACAATTGAGCAGCTAAAAACCAGACATGGCTATAATTGGAGTCTTTAGTTAGTAAAGTGGAATCGTACTTCCTCTCTGCCCTCCTGACAATGTTCATATTCAGCAGGACGTTTCTCAAACGTTACTCATCTCACGCATACATCAATGATATAAGTATGAAATAAGTACACCATAGTATTACTGTAAAAATGATGCCGTNTACTCATCTCACGCATACATCAATGATATAAGTATGAAATAAGTACACCATAGTATTACTGTAAAAATGATGCCGTACGTGTATTAAAATGTCCTGCTGTAACAAAAATGAGAAACGTTATCGTTGTCATACACTGTATTTGAAATAATATAAATTACTATTATAATGCATTTCCACAGCTAACTTNTATCGTTGTCATACACTGTATTTGAAATAATATAAATTACTATTATAATGCATTTCCACAGCTAACTTTGTAGCCACCTCCATTAAAGTGTCTCCTGTACACCTGCATACAATGCGGTGACTCTGAGCTGTAGTACAGTGCTTCAACAAGGAGCCACGCATGTCCTACAAGTAGTTGAATAATAATAAAAAAAAATTGAAATTGAATTTAATGTATTTCATATTTCAGAGAGATGTTTTCAATAAATGAATTTATTCGGGAAAGTATTAGCTTTGAAAACCGCNTTAATGTATTTCATATTTCAGAGAGATGTTTTCAATAAATGAATTTATTCGGGAAAGTATTAGCTTTGAAAACCGCAAAGTAATGGTTATTGGTGAGTTAGAATAACAAACCTAAGTTAAAAAATTGAATATTCCCAATATTCATATGCACACGCATTTTGAATTTTACAGTAACATATTCCAAATTATGACTGCAAAGTTGATTAAATTGCTTGTTACAAAATTTGAGCACATTTTGAATAAAATTTGTTTCATCTTGGCTTGCGCTTAAGAATATGCTTCTTGATAAACTAGGGTTGGTATAGATAATAAATGTTTACTTAGAAAAATACCACTCCTATTATTAGCAAGGTTTCGCGCCCATGAGCAGATAACATCTGCCACATTTTACTTTTTTCTTACAGGTAATGTTTGCTAGTCTGTGAGGTTCGTCATAACTATATATTTAATGTAGTAAATGAGCAAGCGTTAAAAAAAATGTAATATGAAATGTACAGTTCGGGAAACACTCTAAAATTATTCAGAGTGAATATCTTCTGTCACCGATTTGGTTTATATAGCACACTGCCTTCATTTGTACCTCGTAAATGAGGCCATCAGTCCTGAGAAGGTACTCCTATCTCCAGGCGACCGCAGATCAGTTGGAGCACCTCCTTCCCCCCTCACACTGCAACAGTGCACCCCGCGGTACAAGAACCTGCATTGAATACTTCAGTCATTGACTGTATGTAAGGTCATTGACTGTATGTAAGGTCATTGACTGTAAAGCGACATCCTTCGAGTGCCAAACGATTTAAGTCTGACTTCATTTTTAATCTTAATTTTATGTACAAATAATTGCAAGAAAAATGGACTATCAATGCATAAAGTTGAGAATGAATAATGAATTAATGTTGTTTAGCAATTTACTAACATTCTACTTTTTCACCACGGTTTATATGATATTTGATANATGAATAATGAATTAATGTTGTTTAGCAATTTACTAACATTCTACTTTTTCACCACGGTTTATATGATATTTGATAATTCTTACAGAATAAGTTTGATGTAACGTTAGTTCTTTAAAAATAATTTTCATAAGTTATGATAAAATCTGAGTTTTACCTTGAAGTATTTTAATGATGTTAAGTGTATCAGTTAAATTCCTGTTTTCCNTAGTTATGATAAAATCTGAGTTTTACCTTGAAGTATTTTAATGATGTTAAGTGTATCAGTTAAATTCCTGTTTTCCAGACTTGGTAAAACTGTGCTAATTATCTCAACAATCATACCCGCTACAGCGAAAGTACTTGAGAATGTCTAAAAAACTTCGCAACCCTTATTTAGTGTATAATTATTTGTTGGTATTTATTGCAGTATACACATTATATCAATAAAAACAAAACGTAAAATACTGTAATTATTTTCGTATAGTCTAGAAACCAGAATACTTACAATCATATAATTCAATCCTATCAGCTTGTTCTAAATTAGTTTTGTAATATTTTAACCATTTTTCCGAGTTAATCATAGTTATTTTGCAGCGATTTATATGTGTGTTGTCCGAATGAATAACCAATATTCATAATTATCTGAGATGTAATTCAAAATATTAACAGTATCCTACAAATTATAACGCCATAAAGCAGAATGAAACCAAGACGGTAACTTCAAAGAGTGTGAAGTGATAATACATTAAGATATATTTCTTATTAACACTTAATGAAACAATTATAACATTTCTATATAATTATTCAGCATGGTCTTACTCACCTAACTGCCATAGGAGTTAGCACGTAAGCAAACCGAAGTTATCAATATATTATACCTTTATACCCATAACATTTTTTATGGACACCAGATAAGTTTACTGTAAGAGAACTTGATTATTTCACAAGTGAAGGTAAATGAAAAAAATTTTATTGACTTAAAAATATTTAATGACTTCTTCAGTGCAGACTGAAACATGATGTGTAGACCAGGTGTGATGACACCTTGGTTGTGGCAAGGTAAAACTGACGCTTATAGCGTTCCGACTACTCCAGGCAAGTAAACACGTTATTAAATCACAGTCTTCAGCTGCTACAAGGACAAAGCTAATGAAGAATTAATGGCGCACTTAAATTATTTGATGGCGAAGGCAAGCAAGTCATTTAATGGCTTTTTTTTCTCAGAGGAGAGGAGGAGAAGAGAAAATGGTGTCTTTCCTCGCCTTTTGCGACAGTCGTAAATTGAATTCACCCCATTTTCAACACCAGTGGGCCGAACTTGAAGCCGGGGGACCAACACCCTGCAAGGCGAAGAATACGTAATTAATTTACTTTCCTCTGTACGCCACTGTGATATTTCCCCTCGCAATTACATGATGGAGAGGAGTGTTTAAGTTTTGGCTTATTAATTCTCATTCTCTGTCCCTAGTCGATCTCAACCGCTAAAAGTTACTTGATATAATTTGATAAATTATGTAAACCCAACGTTCATATTTNTGTCCCTAGTCGATCTCAACCGCTAAAAGTTACTTGATATAATTTGATAAATTATGTAAACCCAACGTTCATATTTTAGGTTGTATTGACTGCGTATATAGGTAGCTATATATGTATATACTGTATGTACATACATGCATATATATACACTTATCAAAACCCACATGTTAGCCAATTGAAACCCAAATTTAAATCTTACTTGGATGGACAGGTCATCACTAATTTGAAATTAATTTGTGTTACACTGCCATTATTGGCTTAGAATTCATTACTTGCTGAAAAAACTAACGGTCAAAAAACCTCTGTTCTAAGTTTAACTGTTACGATTTTCGAGTAATATTTGTAACGTTANTGTCCCTAGTCGATCTCAACCGCTAAAAGTTACTTGATATAATTTGATAAATTATGTAAACCCAACGTTCATATTTAAGGTTGTATTGACTGCGTATATAGGTAGCTATATATGTATATACTGTATGTACATACATGCATATATATACACTTATCAAAACTCACATGTTAGCCAATTGAAACCCAAATTTAAATCTTACTTGGATGGACAGGTCATCACTAATTTGAAATTAATTTGTGTTACACTGCCATTATTGGCTTAGAATTCATTACTTGTTGAAAAAACTAACGGTCAAAAAACCTCTGTTCTAAGTTTAACTGTTACGATTTTCGAGTAATATTTGTAACGTTANCTGAAAAAACTAACGGTCAAAAAACCTCTGTTCTAAGTTTAACTGTTACGATTTTCGAGTAATATTTGTAACGTTATTCACAATTTGAATTCCGTTTTGTCACACTTAGAGGTGTTTTTTTTTTTCGTTTCTGGGTTAGCTACTGTTACTAACTGCGAATATAGAACTGGGGTTTACAAATACATATCATAGGAACTCTTTCATGCTTCCATGTATGATCTAGAAGCAGTTTCAAGAACGGCGCAGGAGCAAATATAAAGACTGTCACACAGTGTAACAGACAGTTGTGAGTAGAAATAGTCGGAAATGAAATTTTTGTGCAGGTCGATGGAAGTCAAAGTCTCAATAAATTCTATTGCACAGCTTCTTTATATTCGAAGTGAAAGAGGTGTGGGACTATAAGTTATTATTGGAAATGGCGATATAGTAACACTCAATAAAAGAAAATTTCTAATAAACAAAATATAAATATTTATATGGCAAACATTTTAAAGGGTCTGGTCTAATTATGGTACATAATTTTACATGGTCTAGGACAGTATCACTTGTTTGCAGAATATAATACAACTCGTGTGACTTTTTTCCAAAATATTACATAAAAAGTGTAATTTTAATGGGTCACTATCTTACACAATGGAGGAAAAAAGGTGTGAATTGACATATTGATGCTTGCAATATACGTATATGTTTAGCACACTAAATTTGGTCGGAATNAGGAAAAAAGGTGTGAATTGACATATTGATGCTTGCAATATACGTATATGTTTAGCACACTAAATTTGGTCGGAATTGGTTAAATTATACATTATATAGAGGAAAAAAACTTAAATATAGGACAGCCATTTTGTAAATAAGTGTATCTTCCATTTAAATTAAAATTTTTTTACATGGCCTACTACGGTAATGTTAACACCAAATGCATTGGGAACCGACTGGGGAGTTTAATGTAGTCCTANTTTTTTACATGGCCTACTACGGTAATGTTAACACCAAATGCATTGGGAACCGACTGGGGAGTTTAATGTAGTCCTATTTTTCAAGATGGAATGCCAACAACTATATACTTATCAAAATTAATTTTTTACGTCATGATATGAGAACATACAATATTTGTTAATATAACGATTAAATTATTCCCGATATATAATATCATACAGTATAATTTTGCTTTTCAGTTCACTCCAAATATTTTCCGAACCGCTGGTCGTAGCGATATTTTGTTTTCGAATTTATTAATGGTACTGCGGGGCTCATAAGGCACCGGATATGTCTGATCCGAAAAGTTATTAATGTTCAATATAACGATATCAATTTTCGTTCTTTAAATGGAAATATACACATTTCTCTCACTAGCATAACAATATATTAAGCGCTGAGATAATTAACGTGATTATTTTGAAAATGAGACGAGCAAATTTTGAGATATAAGGGGGTGAACATAGGTGTATGCAATTGACCAGGGCTTTGGTGGTGTAGGTTGCACCATCCGCTGGGAGCTGTTGCATTGGTGTGGACTGTGAAACAGACACAATAGAAACGATAATAGGTCGATGAATAAAAATGTGATAATTAAATAAACAAAATATTAAAGGAGACAATTATATTCGATACATCAATCCATGAACTGAAAGAATTAAATATTGATAAATATATAAACGTAAATCTGCTTTAGTAGAAAAAAATTAAAATTGTTAGGGGATAGTAAATAATAAAAAAAAATATTGTGATCACTTATAATAAAAAAGACAATTACTGAAAAGAGAGGAAGAGAAATACTTTATGGTGGATATTTAGCACTTTGACTATAATATTAAGTACATTGGTAGTGGTATGTGCAAGTACAGTAGAACCTCGATTAATCGTCACCCTTTTAACCGTCAGTCTCTATTAACCGCCACCCCGCTAGCGCAAAAAAATTGTATGTTTCCGCGTCAGCGCCGAGCCGGATCGTCTGTCGAGGCTCTATGATGAGTAGTGACGACTGTACTGCACACCTGCACTGTGCGTGAGTCATTGGCGGCAAGGGCAGTGACCTTGGGTTTGCGCGCCCACCCCCCCTTACACTGTCTTCTGCATTCCACTGCTACTGTTTCAGTTCAGTACGGTGCGTGGCTTACTACAGTGAACCGAAGTTTTTGCCGATTTCGAGTGCAGTGCCTACTAGTGTTCGTGCTTTACCGTTTATTGTTGACAGTGCTGTTTATACGTAGTGTGGGTTGCTCTTCTGTTATGGCTGAGAAACGGAAACGTGTGGTTTTGGGACTCGACAAAAAACTAGAAATTATTAAACGATTGAAGAAAGGTGAAACAGCTACAAGTCTGGCTCAGATTTATGGTGTTGCAAGAACAACCGTAAATGATTTAAAACGTGATGCAGATAAAATTGAGGAACACGTATCAAAAATGCAAAACACAGATGGAGATGTCAAGACTAGAAAAACAATGAGACCAGCAAAATTTGAACAACTCGATAGTGCTGTTTATCAGTGGTTCGTTCAAGCCCGAAGCCAAGGGATACCCCTTTCTGGACCCATTATAGTGACGAAGGCGATGGACATGAACAAAAAACTAGATGGCGACCCAACCTTCAAAGCCAGCATGGGATGGCTTGAAAAGTTTAAGTTTCGTCACGGCATTCGACAACTGGACATTACCGGCGAAAAACTTAGCTCAGACAGTGCTGTTGTAGAGGGCTTTAGAGCAGAATTTACTGCAAAAATGTACGATCTTAATCTCAGTAGGGAACAAGTGTATAATTGTGACGAAACTGGACTTAACTGGAAAGCTCTGCCACAAAAGACACTGGCTTCATTCTCAGAAAAATCTGCTCCAGGTTTTAAGATCCAAAAAGATCGAATCACTGCAATGGTGTGTGCAAATGCCACAGGCAATCATAGATTACCCTTAGCAGTGATAGGAAAATCTAAAAAACCCCGTGCATTTAAAAATTTGAATTTGAACGCTTTACCAGTAAATTACTATGCTCAAAAAAACGCTTGGATGGACCAAACGATTTTTTTCGACTGGTTTCACAAAGTGTTTGTTCCCCAAGTAAGAGCTCATCTTGCAGAGAAGAAATTACCACAGGAAGCATTGTTGCTCATGGACAACGCCCCTTCCCACCCTTACAATGAACTTCAAAGTGATGACGGTAAAATAAAGTGTTTCTTTCTTCCTGCAAACACAACACCTCTCATTCAGCCCATGGACCAGGGTGTGATTGAGAACATGAAGCGACGCTACAGGAAGGCTTTTATTGAAAGTTTGCTGTCTTCTGACGACGCTACAACCGTTAAGGAGTTCTGGAGAACATACAACATCAAGGATGCAATTTTTAATGTTGCCAACGCGTGGTCAGATCTCACGGCAACAAACCTGAAGAACGCTTGGAATAAATTATGGCCTGAACCTTCTACTGAGGAATCTGTAGAACATGAGCCTGTCAGTGTTGACGAAATAGTGCAGCTTTGTAACAACGGACTGATAGATGAAACTTTATCAACTCAAGAAGTGACAGACTGGTTAAACAGTGACAATCAGGATGGAGGCTTTCAAATCTTGACTGATGATGAAAATATTTCCAATGTTTTGCAACTTGATGACGGTGGTGATCATGAAGACGTGGAAGAAGCTGAACCGGCGCTTGATAACAACCCAGGAATCACCCATTCAGAAGCGGAATCGATGTTAACACAGTGCATTGACTGGTTCGAGCGTCAAGAGGAGGCTACCGGGACCCAGGTGCTTCTTCTCAGAAAAATCAGAAACATGGCCGCCCAAAAAGCTCGACGGGGAAAGAAACAAAAGAAAATGACGGATTATTTTAAAAACTAAATACTGTACCGGTAACGTAAGTTTTTAGAGTACAGTACGTACATGTATAGTTGATATTTCATTGTTTTCTTAATAAAATATTTTAATAAAGTATTTTTCACTTGAACTGGCGTGGTTTTGTTTTTTCTCTTTTAAAATCATTTCACATTAAGTACTGCGCAGCAATCATCACAATTAGGACTTACAATGGCGCCGTTATAACATGCAAGGCAGTGAATTGCGATGTTGCCACGCCAAACACTGTCTAGGTGCTAAGTTGTAGCGGCGCTATTATTATTTCTGTTATCCGTCTATTCGGTTATCCGTCATGGTCCCGGTCCCGAGGGTGACGGTTAATCGAGGTTCTACTGTACTATGTACAGATTTTTCGAATAAACAAGAAAGAAAAACGAATCAGTATAGCAACAAAGATATAACCAAGCAAGTAGAAATAATTACATTGGTGAAGGAATTGTTGCAAAGAAAAAATAAAAGGTGTGCCAAAACAAAAAAATTGAAATTATAACACTTATCTGATATTGATATCAAATGTTATGTAAACAATTATAAAAATATTGATATGTTTTTATGCTTAAAAATACTAATTAATATGAATAAAAATAAATGCGATATTGTTAATTCTTTACATTTAATCAAATCCAAGCACCCATTGTGTTTGTTGTTGTAAAACTAATAGTGATACTTATTACTTTTTTTCACTTTGAGGTAACATACCAACACAAATAATTAATTACTTCAAAAATAACAAAATTTATTATTTCTATCACAGCATACAGATGGAATATTGTAAGTACTTACGTTTTCTAATAAAATGTTCTTTCTATAAATAATAGGTTTATTTGGAAAATCATTGATACAATCATTATATAAACATATTAATTATGATTTAAATGGATATACTAAATATATTCTAAATGATTATGCATTTAAAAGATATGAAAATTTCAGATGCAATACTCTTACATGTAGCTATTCTTCGTCGGTTACCTTGTCTTACCCTTCTGGAGAGAGCAAAGAATGTCAGGCGAGCAAAATCTGAGAAGAGAGCGGAATTTTACAAAGGGATGTCACTACATCCCACCGCGATAAGCCTATCACAATTTGCGCACGTGTGACCTTCAATGAGTTTGATTGCTCTGGTTATCTAATGGAATGTTCTGGTTCATTGCCTTTGCATTTCTCAGCAAGACTTGAGGTTCAGGGAACCTTACAGTTCGGGCCACCAAGACACTTAAAACTTCAGCAGGCCTCCGCGCTGAAGTGACTAGAGAGAGTGAAGTCAGTGAAGTGCGAGCATCGGTGCAATGGAGAATGAGAGAGACGGCAGGATTATTGAACAGGATGAGTGAGTGTAAGACATTGGGAGTGATAACAACAGAAATACTAAACATGTGTAAATAATGAGTGTTATATAAGTTCATATACAACCAATTCAGAGATATTTAGGAATTTAATAGGATTGAGAAACACATTAAAAATTGTTCTCACTGAGAATAATGAGAGAAATATATTATATAGGTAGTTGTTTATTTTAAATAATAACTATTTGAATAAAATCATAATCAAAATAAGTAAATTTTATTTATTATTAAGACCTCCATCCCTCACGAAAGCGGACATTTTCGTATAAAGAAAAATATTTTTTTAAATACAAAATAGAAGAATTAGTAATATGGCTGAACCAATTAATGAAAAAGATCCTGTTAATATATAAATTTAGGCAACAAAATTTGTGAAATAGACAATCAGTAGGTAAATTTTGTTCTGATGTCTGAATTCGCAATTGTACAATGTTTATATAACGTGGACCAGAATTAATGTGCCAAACTCCTTGAGATTATTCCTTGTGGAAAATAAGAGGTGTATACAGTGATATCATTATCATGTGGTAAATATTATGGGAGACACGCGATGTTGAAATCGAATTTTGAAATGCATAAATGTAAATATCACAGGAAGTACTTGAGACGGTGCAACCAAAATCGGAATTGTGTGTAACGAAACGGAGATCGTAAATCTTTGTAAATTTGGTTGGTAAAATCTTCCCCTTAATTGCGTAATTATAATCAGAGAACTCTGGAATACTAGGCAGTAAAGTAAAAGCCGACGCACATGATGAGCCACCATGGCACAATGAAGACAAATGGTCATCTTGTCCGAACTCGCACTGGTGAACCGTTTTCGACAAAATGCCACTCAAATTTTCGAACGTGTGGTGTAGCTGGGGTTAGGCAACATATTTACCACCCGCGCGACGCAAAGTGGATGTACATCCACATGTAATGGTTAATGTAAATAACGACAAGCGTAGGGAACAAGCAACGGAGTGCGTGTCACAGTTTTGCATGTCCATGTGTACGTAGTACATGTTTGTTAATGGAAGCATTTATAACAACTGTTCGCATTGGTGACCTCCAACTTTAGTACACAAATGGCAACGGCGGATCAGGTTTGCTGGACCCGTGAATAAATATCTGGTATGTCGCGTACAAAATCAAATGCGCCTAACACACTTGCGACTATATCTTCCTCACTAGCCACAGGCATCTCTTAGACAAGGGAGTTCATATGAACCCATAAAAAGCAATTCAGATGAGTAAGGTTTGGAGATCGGCCCAGCCAATGGATGGGCCCACCTCTGCCAATCCAGTGGCCTGGAAATGTGACGTCAAGATGGCGACGTACGGCTGCAAGGGAATGTGATGGTGCCCTATGATGCAGAAACCACATGATGTGGCAAATGGCGTGAAGTTCTTCTTCCAGCAACTCCGGCAATACCTCTTGCAGGAACGTCAAGTAGTGGGCTCCATTGAGGTGGTCGGGTAGCAAATAAGGTTCCAACAGATGATTGTTGACTATGTCGGCCCACATGTTGACATTCTAGCGCACTTGGTTGTCCATGGGGTGCGAGTGGTGTGGATTAGCATGCGCTCAGACAGACGTGGCTGTTCCTCCTGTTGACGATTTCATCCCTTGTGAAATGGGCCTAATCTGTGAAGAGCACAGTGTATGTAAAGTTTGGACGCACATTGTTTTCTTGGAGGAACCATTCGCAAAATGTAACACTTAGCACGTAATCACTTTCGCTAAGAACGTGGACCATCCTTGCGTGGTAGGGAGGCATACGGTTCTCGTGCAGAAATCTCAGGATCAGTGAATGGCTAACACCCACACTGCGGCCCACAGGCCATGAGCAAACAGACGGTTCCTGCTGCACACAGCGAAGCACGTTCTCGCCAAATGGCGCCGTTCAGTTTGTCCGTGGTGGTCCAGCATTCAGCCTCGTCACTATCGTTGAGCCTTCATCCCGCAAGCTATGATGGAGCCGTACAATTGTCGCACGGGAGGGTTGACGTCACACTGGGTAGCCCAGCTGGTACAGCTCCACTGCTTACCTTGCATTCGTGTTGGCTGCTCCATACACGAGGTGCATGTCGGCTACCTCCGCTCGAGTAAAACGTTCAATGCTTTCACAATCGGCTGCAGGCACATACTGACTTGCCAGCAGCCAAGGCCATCTTCAGACCANCTGCTCCATACACGAGGTGCATGTCGGCTACCTCCGCTCGAGTAAAACGTTCAATGCTTTCACAATCGGCTGCAGGCACATACTGACTTGCCAGCAGCCAAGGCCATCTTCAGACCAGCACACATTACATCCTTACCTGTTTCCTCCACCATTTGCGTGGCGCAGGTGGCAAATGTGTTGCCTCAGATGGTAGGGCTACACAGCATCTTCAAAATTTTTAGTAGCATTTCGTCGTAAACGGTTCCGTGGAGCGAGTTCGGACAAGAGGATCTTTTGTTTTCAATCTGTAACGGTGCGTCATAACTATACTCGACAATTTCTTTACCACCTAGTGTTCCAAAGTTCCCTGCGAATAGAAAGTGACTACCCCTACTTACGCAATGAAGGGGGATGATTTGACTAACCAAATTAACAAAGATTTACGATCTCCCATTCGTGAAACACCATTCCGATTTTGATCACTCCATAACAAGTACTTTCTACAATATTAATATTTGTACATTCCAAAATTCGATATTCAACACCGTGTACCTTCCTTAATATGATGGTGATATCAGTGTTTACCCCACCTTATTTTCCACAAGGGATCACCTCCTGGAATTTGGCCCATGCATTTTGGTACATGATATATCTAATATATATAAATAAGTAGTACAATGTTTATTGAATAATCTCAGTAAATATATTATCATTATCTGTGAATTAATCCCGAAAAAAATTGTTAACATTTTAAAATAAGTAGAATTTTATATTTTCTTATATTTGTAACACGGGTTAAATGTAACAAATATAATTTGATTTCAATCTCAAATAATTACTTTTTTATGAACTGTACTATTTATAAAATAGCTTTTGAAAAAATATGTATTATTTTATGTCACTGTAAGTAATTTTATGGGACTAAAATATTAGATAACAGCAATCCTATCGACGTCAAAAAAGGTGATGTTTGGTTTTTTAATTCAGGAAAAAAAAAATCCTAATAATGACGATGGTTAAATGACAACAGTACCAACATTTAAAATATAAAGAGAAAATGTATCATGTGTTATAAAAATTTTCATTTTAATAAAAAAATGCCCTTTGAAGTNTGTATCATGTGTTATAAAAATTTTCATTTTAATAAAAAAATGCCCTTTGAAGTGTAAGAAACTTACTTCAAATATTTAAAAAATTATAAAATAGACAAAGCCATAAGCAGTTGAAATAGTGCATGTGCGGTTGGTAAAAATAAAAATCTCCATCTTGAAAAAAAAATAGTCCATTCGTGAGGGTATATAATAAAGGAATTATTCAAACACATGCGAAAAAATTTNTCCATCTTGAAAAAAAAATAGTCCATTCGTGAGGGTATATAATAAAGGAATTATTCAAACACATGCGAAAAAATTTTCTTCATAAGAAAAGTTATCTGTGTTTGTGCATATGACGTATGGCAGATAGATTTATTTGTAAAGGATACTGGAAATTTACAAGGAATATAATCTATGAACAATCATCGATGTGTCTTTAAGTATGGATTTGCCCATTAAAGATAAAAGAGTTATAAATTAAATAAATGAGAAAAAAACAATTATTGTCATAATTTAAAGAGTGATAATTGTAAAGGATTTTAAAATAAACAGTTAAGTAAACACTAGCGAACCAGCCCGACTTTACCTGGTAACAATTTTACGAAGTGATTACAAACAGTAAGACATTTCTCTACTTTCCTTGAATTAAATATAAATGAATTTTACATTAAAACCTTTCTCTAATGATTCTCTAAATGATGTTGAAAACCTCATCAAAATCCATCAAGTAGTTTAGAATTACTAAGCGAATACACAGACAACGTGAATAAGCGACTTAGTTTTTACAGAGATACTTTGAAAGAAAAAAATGGTTACTGTGTGTCACCCTTAAACGATAAACATATGCTACCTCATACTCTTTGTTAGACCTCTTTGAGAGCTACAATTCTGTAGTACTTATGTGATGTATCTCTTATGTTTTAGTCAGCGCAAGCCATGTAATCGCCCTAAAAGCGGTTTTTTACGAAATGATAACAAACAGTTCAACATTTTTTACTATCCTTACATTAAATATAAATGATTTATTCACAAGAACCTTCCTCAAGGAATTCTCTAAACGATTTTTAAAACTGCATCGAAATCGATTAAATAGTTTAGAAGTGCTAAGCGAATACACACACAGACACGGATAAGCGACTTTCCTTTATACTTTTTAGAGATAAGCAGAAATATAAAATCAATCATTTGACGCAGGTACCGCCACTGTCGAGGACATGGTGGCTTATCTGATCAGAGTTAATGTCCTCCAGGCACCGACTAAAAAGTGCTTGGAGGTTGTGGGTATTATAATGAGGTAGACTATCACTGTTGTATTTTGAAGTACGAATATATTGTCTCGTATATATTCACAAATACACAACATCAAAACTTTCGAGGTGCGGTACTGTCATAATTTGTTTACTCGTATTCACGGGGCGAATTCGTGGTTGAGTGGGGCTTCTTTGGATGACGAATTCTATACTTAACTCAGCGGTGAGTGTGGGTAGGCTGTCATCTGGGAATGAGTTCCAGCGAAGTGGTAGGCCGTGGAAGCCGGCCCGCCGGTGCTGATTCTCCCTGGGCTGCTGTTCGGACTCGTACTCACGTCTTCTCGCGATTTCTTCCCGCAACTCTTCCCTTGGCTCGGTGATGATCAACTGTTCCCCCTCTACTCTCGAAACGGGGTTTTTATGCTTGCAAGCCCCCCAGTCTTAATTGTCGGCACGTGGCGCCTTGTAGGGGTGGGAAGGAGGGGAGGGGTGAAGTGGAATAGCTCCGAACAAAGCCTTCCACCACACGTGTCCTCGCTTAATTGTCGGCACGTGGCGCCTTGTAGGGGTGGGAAGGAGGGGAGGGGCGGGGGTAATACCTCGGCACCAATACAGCTCGTCAGTATTTCTTCCGTGGTGCGTATTTTCTGCGTTCAGGCGAACTACACGTGATAATTTGCTGATAACTCGAAAAAGCCCTGCACTCCACAGATCTCGCGGTGGGCGAGAGGTGTCCGGGGTGAAGGGGGTGAAGGGGGAAGGCCTACGCTTCAGCTCCACGTGTACCGGAATTTTCCACCTGCCTGTGGTACCACGTGCCGTCTAGAAGGCGCCTAGCGAAGTGCGCGAGGCGGGGGTGGTGTGAGGGGGTGATGGATGTGAGCCAATGTCGTGCTATAATCCCTAAACCGGCACGCGACATATTTTTAAATACACTCCGAACTAAAGTAAGTTTAGTTGAGATATTTAATTCTACATTAAGATATATATAGTAAGAGATAATTGCATTGAATGAAAATTATATATCGGTAGAAATTTTGGAAATTATAATAAAAGAGTACAACACAAAGTATGTTTATATTGGTATGAAACCCTTTGACGTTTATAAAAATAATAAAAACCTATTCAAAATCCAGAGATAGAAAGTTTATTCACTGAACCCAAATATAAAGATGGTATTACTGTTATAATAAAAAAAGTATACAGCTAATTGGTCATACAAATTATTTAAAATTCTTAATATTTTAAAATATGATAAAGAAGTTTAATTTTGTAAAAAGAAACTGTGAAGAAATAAAATGTTTTTGAAGAATTTAAAATTATTATATATGTGTATCCAGATGTGGAAAAATTTATAGGAAAAAAGGGCGGTTAAGTTTATGGAAAAGTCTTTAGGATTTAAGAACTCTTATTTTTTATGTATTAATAACAATAATGTTTTTTTTATAAAAGTGAAATACTTAAGGAATATTTTTATATGTAAATCACACCTATGTACCATAAGAGAGCAGATATCTTATTTTATTTATTACTCTTACATCCTAGTGATATTAATGAACGATAATTTACCTAATAAAAGTGTTAAATTTTAGTTTGATGTATATATTAATAGAATAAATGAGTTTTGTGTAACATTTATGGAACTTTAAAATCTTAGATATGATTAAAATTTAAGATTAAAATTTCAGTATAACTTTATCATTAGATTTGAAACATTGTTCTAAACAGGCATTTTCTAAACTAAGAAATAACATTTTTCATAAAATATTTCTTTGATAGTCTTTCTTTGAACATTATTCTAATCTTAACAGTCATTAAAGGTTTCAGTAATATTCCAGACGTACATCATCTACTCAAGCTATGCTTAANATTATTCTAATCTTAACAGTCATTAAAGGTTTCAGTAATATTCCAGACGTACATCATCTACTCAAGCTATGCTTAACAACGTTTTTTCTTTTATCTTTTGTAATTTTAGTTGTCAATATTTGTTCAAATATACTCAAAGCGCATTTGGTACATTTCCTTTTCTATCCCAACTTTGAATAGTTATAGGTAGGATGTGTCTCGGCGAGTGTTGTGTACTTACAGTTGCAAGTAGGTCCACTGCTCTATGCTACCGGCCCACCTAACAAAATAATTACATTTCTTGGCATTTCTGCGATANATTATTCTAATCTTAACAGTCATTAAAGGTTTCAGTAATATTCCAGACGTACATCATCTACTCAAGCTATGCTTAAAACGTTTTTTCTTTTATCTTTTGTAATTTAAGTTGTCAATATTTGTTCAAATATACTCAAAGCGCATTTGGTACATTTCCTTTTCTATCCCAACTTTGAATAGTTATAGGTAGGATGTGTCTCGGCGAGTGTTGTGTACTTACATTTGCAAGTAGGTCCACTGCTCTATGCTACCGGCCCACCTAACAAAATAATTACATTTCTTGGCATTTCTGCGATACTTTCCATTGCAAATACTATAGTTTTGCTGAACTCCTCTTTGCATGTTATTTCAAATGCTGTTAAAATATATGTATGTTCACAGTTAACAAATCATATGTGGTTCAATTTATCTATCCATACGCGTGTTACAAAAAGTCACTGTAGGGAAAATTATTCGCCCCTGTACGTAGCCTAATATAATTGAGCGAAAACAATATATCGCGATTTGCAAACGTTGCGGAAATTTAGGGGATGTGCATGTTAGCTGGACCATCATGTATGTGTATACACAGGCTGATTCTAAAATCATGGGACAAACTTTGAGGGGTTGTAGAGCTCACTAAACCAAACCATCATTGTATAGGACTATATGGGCGGGAGTGACGCGTTGAGGCCCCAACACAAAAATAACACATGAAATGCAACACATTAGTTATTGACAACGTCACCGCTAAATGCCTTTTTACAGCAACGTTTATAATAATTGCTCAAAATTGGTACCACCGACAGTAATGCAAGCTTGGTAGCGTCGGTGGAGTGATTGGCGAACATATTCAAATGCGCCGGGTATTTCACGCACGCGTGCAGCCGCACAGGATAGTCGAGGTGTGGTTGTCGTACAGTCCTCGATTGACCCCTTCCATAAGTACCGGTGAAAAATAAACCATTTTCACAAAGTTGCCGATGTAATCGCTCAAACATTTCGTGGTTCGGCATGCGTCTACGTGGAAAGCGTTCCCGATACAGCCGTAGCGCTACTCTGCCATTACCATTAGCAGCACCGTACATTAGATGAATGTGTGCCTTTCCGCCATCACGGCCGAACTCTCAAGCGCAAATGCTTTATTTGCTGATGCAGCAGGTCNATCACGGCCGAACTCTCAAGCGCAAATGCTTTATTTGCTGATGCAGCAGGTCACTGGCGCACCGTTTGACTGTCCTCAACTATTGCCACCATTGTCAGCCAATCACGCCATATGTAGAGGTCGCCAAGCATGCGTGACTGTTGGTGGATGCATTTCCAGCAACTGTTTTAACATTTTATGTACGTTATCACTCGTTAAGTATGCTGCTAATGAACATTTTATGTTTCCGTTTGTGTAATGTTTTTGTGTTTGTGCCTCAACGCGTCACTTCCACCCATATATTCCTATACAATAGTTATTCGTTTTAGTGAGTTCTACCACCCCTTAATGTTAGTCTCATTATTTTATAATCTTCCTGTTAAACACTTTCATCTAACATTTCATATACACATTTTTACTTGAATTTCTCTGTTCTTTAATTGATAAAAAGAGCTAGCAGAACGGAAGAAAACCTCAGTCATTAGTGATGACCATATAATTTATTTAAGATAAAATGGGAAGCCCTTGTGGCGCTTGATTCTGCAATATAGATTTAATTTTAAAAATTTTAATTCAGACACGGTTTTAATAATTATTAAGTATTAAAAGTTAATAAGTTATCATTACTCCATAACGCAACGATATTTCGTGAAAATATTTAATGCCTCGGAAAATTATTGTATATTTTTGCTTCTGTGACTTTGAAAGTATTTTCTTAATGTGATATGCTATTTGCGTGCCGAATCCCGACAATATGCGTTATATTAAACAAAATAAGATGTTCAGAGAACGTTGGTAGTAAAAAAAATAAAATACAGTTTTAAAGAATTAAAGAAGTTAGAATGTTCTGATGTTCTATACTAATTATTTTTAGTAAATTATGTTTTTGCCCACTTATTATAATTACAACTTGTGTTAAACAACAACGCCCCCTTGTTCCTGGATAATGAGTGCATTACATTTTTAGAGTTTTAGACACAGTTACTTAAAGTGAGTTGACCAAACAATTGCTCAGTTCAGCGTCGTGGCAGTCATCTCAACAACTGTTGACGCAATCTGCGAACTCCGTTTGTTGTTTTGTAGTATTTAATTATATATTTGGAATTAATTTCCTGCAGAGAAGAAGTGAGAATTGTATTGTCACTGTTAAAATATAAAGCGACATCTTTGTCGTCATGAAAAATACTGCTTTGCACTCCGAAGAAATGTAATAATTGTTTTCCCAATTGCGTTTGGAATTAAAATTTTTATGATTTTTCAATTACACAAACGGGAATAAAACGTTTAATTTTATCATCTTTCCTATTTAAAAGTCTGCCAATAAAGTTACTGAACCAAATTTTTTATAAATTTTCAGAAGGAAAGTACTGTCATTAAATGTGAAGAAGCGCATTATGGTGCAGAAAACAATGAGAATTCTTCTTTAAATCAAGTTCTGAATCTTAAAGAACGCCACTCGCTTCGGGACTCGAGCACAATGGCTAACTGTCAGCGTAAACATTGCAATCAAGATTGTTGCCTTCGTGGAAACATGCGATGTTTTAGGAGTCTTTTCGATTTGGCTTCTCTTTACGGCTTCTGGCATTTATAAAGAGAGAGAGAGAGGAAGTGGCCTGGAAAACGTCAGCAGTGTTGTTAGTGTGTTGTGCGGCTCAGCATGAGGGAGTAGAGACAACTAAACCTGTAAAGTATTTTGCTGGTTCCACAATTCTTCAAAGTGTTAAAATAAATATTTATTCGTGAACAGAAAGTTAAATAGTTAAAATAACGTGTTTAAACAGCGAGCTAATAAATACTGATATTTCAACAGAAAAGAATACTTCAGGTCATGTCACTGTTGACAATAAGACGAAGTTCAAGGCATTAGTAACAATAACACAATGACTCCTTTTTTAATT